>JAGDQP010005180.1:34422-72422 GCA_022664845.1 Lepisma saccharinum
ATCAACGAAACAAAATTTTCTTTGGAATATAGATTGAAATTCAACGTGTTTCCAACATACAAAAGATAACACAAAATAATAGTTAATGGCATTCAATTACCTTTTAATTAAGCTTTTTCATTCTATTAAATTTGAAAGATTCTCATGAAACGAAATTTATACCATAATTGAAAATAACAGCTGTATCCACATCGTATTAACATTTTGAACAACAACATCAAGTCTTTTTGAAATATTATTTAATATAAAAAACAACGTTTTTTCAACCAATAACAATTAATCAACGAAACAAACAAAAATCAACATTCAAAACACGTTTGTGTGCTACTTGGGGTGGAAACTGAATAATGGCATTACTTTCCTGGTTATTTGTGCTCAATACCCGTACTTACTGTACAGTTCATTACCATTTGTGAAAGTTGTTATAAACATTATTTTGACGTATTTTTCCTGTTCTCATTTATAATACTCTCTTACAACAAAATACACTTCAACGTCAAGTTAAATTAAAAAAAAATCGCTAAGTCCATATTTCCTTTTTTATTATATGAAAAAAATTAAACCCAATAACTCCATAAAATTAACACTATCACAAAGACATGGTGCGTTTATAACTTGGATTAATGTAGGTTTACAATATTAATTACAACCATTTCAGGAACATTTTAAAATCTTTGACCTCAAATATCTCGAAAAGTTAAAAATGTTACTTTATTTTTATTCGGACTCTTCATATATATATTTCGCAAATCCGATCCATATCAACAATTCAGTTTATTATCTCATATTTACTATACATTTTTATCATAACAATTAAAACTGTCATCCAGTTAGTGTTTGAAGTGTTTATTTTATTAGCTTTGGACTGTTAATAACATGATTCACGATAGTTCTGCTCCCCTCTGCCTCCGTAATGGCTAATACTCCGCTCAGAGTTAAACTGTAGTCATAGGATACATACAGGCTATTTTACTCAAAGTATTTTACTCAAAAGTTGATTTTCGTATATAAGCCCTTGCTATTCTAGACGTCTCAAATGAAAACGAAATTAAGTACCTCGAACATAAAAGTATCCACTTCTTCTCGTATCTCTTCGTCAGTCAGAACATTTCCTCCTTCAGAAGCTTCTAGCAACAAATCTAAAAAGGCTAATCGTTTCTTCTGGCCTAGAAAAAGAAGCAGAAACGCGATAACTTTATGCTGAATCGTGTACATAAGATTAACATATACTCAAATCGAGATCTAAATGAAATCTCACGTAATTACAATTTAGGAAAAAAAAACTGCCGAAGATCAAAGCATGACCATTATTGAGGGAGGATTTTTTTTCCCTCAAAAGAATGAGTGTCTATAAGACAGGCTTTGACACTCACAAGCTGCTGAAAAATGTGTTAATTTCGGACTTGCTTTTAGAAAGAAGAAAGGTATCCAAAAATGTTCAGGCTTGGAAGCTGATGAGTCTATAAACCTTCTCACGGAAAGCTTTCAACTTGATGACATATTGCACACAGTGGTATGGTGTATTTGAATTATCTGGCTGCGCGATGAGATGGAACTTTCCGTAGAAGGTGTAAGAGTAATGTTGCTCTATAAATTTTTGAATAGAGTGAAAGTGAAGAAAGTGTTAGTGAAATTACGGAAAAGTTTAGATGACCATTGTATTCGACAGAGCACATGCAATAGGTGATACAGAAAATTGCATGTAGAAGGCGTCGGACTTCCCAATATTTATAATGTAACACTGGAATAGTTGCTAGAGGGCGAGCCAGAGGTAACTTTGCTTGAGCTAACAGTAGAGATGAACAAAATGAACGCGTATTATACCATCATAAATACCCATCTCCAGAGTGTAGCTGTAAAAATGGTTACTCGCATACATTTTTGCAGCAGCAATTTCTGTAGCGCAGTCGCTTCTGTCCCTGTACGTAAGAGACGAGATGGGTCACTAATTTAAATTTACACGAATAAAACATTGGATCAAACATGGGACAGCGTCCTGGAAATGTTGCAAAGACACTTTGGCGTAGCCAGAAGGTAATGCTCATTTGAGGCAATTGAACACTGTGATCCACTAAGAAACCTTCCCGGGAAACTAAAAAAATCATACCATACAAGTAGCTGGACCATCACTTCAAGAAAACATCCAGCTGCGTCTAAACAAAATGAAATTATTTTTCACCAGAACAATGTTCGTCTCCACGCTACTTTAAGAACGCAACATAAATTGCAAACTTTTCGCTGGGAGATTTTTGCAACATCCACCACATTTAGCGGATAGTGTTCCCTTCGATAATAATTTATTTCGATCTCTCTCACCAACCTCATTGCTGACGAAACTTTTCCAAATGACAACGATGTGAAGAGTGAATGGATGACTTCGCGTCACAGTCAAGATCTTCCGTAATGGGATACACAAACTCCTACTCTCATTTTTGTAGAAACAGGGAACTGTTGTATACAACTGAGAAAAACTATTTATGGCGAAAATCAATAAACTGTAAACTGAAAACAACAGTAAATAATTGCCATATCTTTCGTCAAAGAATAAGAAACATCACCATATTTAACCGTTTTCTATCCACTGCTGGATGAAGGCCTCCCCCCTTTCTTTCAACATATCTCGGTCTACTGCTATCCTCATCCCTGTAGCTCCTGAAATACGCTTGATTTCATCTACCCATCTTGCATTTGGACGCGTCGTCTCGGTCGTTTCTTCTCTCTGAGATTCCGATGTAGTACTTTCGTCGTCTACCATCTGTTCGTCTAGCTATATGACAGGCCTATTTCCACTTCAGCTTTTTCTCAGTCTTGATTATATCTTCTACCTTTGTTTGTGAGCGAATCCATTCATTTGTCTTCCTGTCCCTCCTCGTAGTTCCTAGCATGCATCTCTCCATTGCTCTTTGTGTGACTGAGTCTTTTGCGCACTCAATGTCCAAGTTTCACAGCCGTACATCGTCACGTGTAAGACATATTGATTGTAAATTTTACGCTTCAGAAATATTGATGGTATGCTTTTGAAAATAAAGCGTAGTCTTCCAAGCGAGGTCTACGCCATTTTATATCTTCTATTTATTTCATCCGACAACTTTGCATTCGGTGTTTTCAGCTGGTATAGGTAAACATACTCATCAAATATGAATATTTCTCCATGAATAGGCATATTTCTGTTCATACTTCTTCCTTCTTCTTAGCATATTTATTACTCGTATATTGTACATTGCTTTTGTTTTACTTAAATTCATTTAAGGCCTATTTTCGAACTCTCATTACTCAGCTCTTCCATTCTGGTTTCTAGTTCTTCTGCACTTGAAGCACAGAGGATTATATCACCAGCGAATCGTAGGTGATTAAGGTATTAGTCATTGATTTTTATTCCAACTTCATCCCAGTTTAAATGTTGGAACACCCCCTCCAGGACCCCAGAAAACAATTTGGAGAAATTTCATCTCCTTGCCTTACCCCTTTTCCAACTTTAAAATTTTCACTATTTTGATTTAGGCTAATGACAGATGTGGCAGTCGAGTAAATGTTTCTAAGTAACTTGATGTATTCAGTTTCGATGCCTTGATGTTCAATATTTAAGTACTGCTGCCAAGGAGACCGAATAGAAAGCCTTTTCAAAATCTATGAATCCCAGACATACTAGAAGTTCATGTTCGTTAGTCCTTTCCATAACCTCAGTCAATACTTGTATGTGATCACTTGTGCTAAATCCACGACTAAATCCGACTTGTTTCCTTCCCTGGTTAAAATCTAAGTTTCGTTTAATACAATTCAAAATAACTTTGGTGAACATTTTGCACAAAACTGACAGTAAACAAATTGTTTTCAGCATCTTCTAGGGCCAAATAGTGGAGCAAAACTATTTTACTAGCATCTAACATTTCTGCATAAGTACGTTGAAATATTAGCATTACAATCCGCTATGTTCATACCTAATACAATTTAATAATCTATTTATTAGACTTAATCAAAAATACATTACATTTAGCATCTTAAATATATTTATCACTTTTCGTATCTAGTCCACCTTCTGTGACTCCAAAAGAATAGAGATAACATAAAGAAAGGTTGTTCTCTTATAATTTTTAGAGTTGATAGCAGAAATCACAGTAGTGCAAAAATAACTTTCTGAGTTATTAGAAGAAACTTGTTCCTTCCAGCTGGCTTATTCTATATATGAGGAAAACATAAAAAGTCGTTAAAAGCCAGAGTTTTATCACTTTATGTTGAACTTACGAGGAAAGCCTAAATAGGTCGTTAGAAGCTAGACAATTTTATCACATTATGACGAACTTATGGGAAAAATTTTGAAAGTCATTAGAAGTTATAGATTTTATCACTTTATGTCAAATTTGTGGGAAAAGCAATAAGAAATTGATACAGGTCAAACAGTTTTACCACTTTATGTTGAACTTACAGGGAAAGCCAATAAAGGTCGTTACCAGGCAGACAGTTTTACTATTTTACATCGAACTTATGGAAGAAAGCCATAAGAAGTCTTTAGGACTTTTATTATTTTATGTCGACTGTATGGGGAAAGCTATTTCTCCTTTTTTTTAAAGCACAGCTTTAGCAGGTATTTGGCTTTAGCTTTGCATATTAACCAGTGATTTGAAACTTCTTACCTACTGCTGAGTCATCAGAAAGATCACTTTTAATGCCATTTTGTTTATCTTTCTGTCTTTCGAGCTTCCTTTCACGAATTACCTGAAAGAAAGAGAGATATGACACTGAAATGTGCGGGACACTCATATACATACTTTCCAAATACCAATTTTCTTAATACTTTACTGCACCAAAAGTATTAGAAAAGCAACTAAACCTACTGCATAATATAGTTCACTAATAACTATCTTTCTTAATCTCTCTCTCAATTTTTTCTTCTAGGACAGTAAACCTGGTGTGATCTCCAAACACTGCCACTGAATTGAAGCGGTGTCATTTCAGGAAGTATGCGCAACAGATGATAATCAAAAGATAAAACATCTTGGAATCTTGAAATGTTCCTTCCAAAATTTACGATGGAATTGTTCTACCCATGTCTCTCAGCAGTAGAATTATGAAGTTTTTCGACAGTAGGAAAGACCTCTAGACGTCTTTTCTTCTGTGGTTTTGCTTCCACAGATTTGTTTGTCATGTTTATTTTGACAGGGTTATATTTGTAAGAAAAGTGCATTATCTTTTACACTAAAAATGTATATAGTTTCTTTTAAGGTGTTCAATTCTACACAATAATGAGACATTGAAGTTTGGGAATCATATGGATGGATGGATGGTATGAATTGTCGAAAACAGAGACAGTGATCGGATAACATATGCAGTTACATAAACAGTACATTCCAGGGAGTTGTTGTAGATGGACGAAACATCTGTAATATCTTCACTTACTCGTCATTCCGTAAGAGTTTCTGACGTTCCGCTGTATGCTGTTTTAAAGGAACCTCATTACATTCTAGGAAAGTCGGGACCAGCAGAAGTTAGAAGACAACTTCAGAACCAGGTGCAACTTTCATTAGGACACAGTGGTTGCCGCAGTAGCACATACGTTGATAACACCATTGAATGCAAGCATTTTCAACATTGTACTTAAAGTTGTATCATGATTAAACGATTAAATAATGTATAATCGTTGAATGCATCATTGAAGAGGTTGACACTCAACTGCGTTAACAACGAGGAACTAACATTTTTTATGTGTGCTACTGGGGTACTGATTTCATCGAAAGAGATTATTTGGAACGTCATAAAAAAATATCAGATTAGTACAGTAATGATCAGTACTGAGATAGACGTTATGTCCAGTTTCTGACTGAGGACTCTGTCTGTCTGGGGACTTTACAAATGAAACATGTGGAGAGTATTTGATGCTTTCTGATGTCACCAACTGAAATAAGGTATGTTTGGATTAGGTTGTTCTTAGCATCGACGATCGAATCAATCAAGAATCATGTTTATCTGAACGGTACTCTTGATTTCTAGGATTACATTAAAATAATGAGTACTAACATACTACGTAGTTCTCCCTTGCATTATGTGGCAGTATTATTTAGCTCTGCTTAATATAAAGGAAGACCGCAATTGGTATTTGAAGATTGTAAAATAGTTAACTATTAATTATATATAAGGTTAATATATTACAGGCAAGTACATATTTGCAAAGCAGTCAAGATAACTACTAAGAAGAATCACGCTAACACAGAACTTAGTTCTGACAGGTATAAAACAAATTAATAAAACTCAATAAAAAAGCGTAGGCGGTGATATGCAACTTTAATGTACTTAGAGCTGTTGATTTACTTATGATTCTACATTACTTAGTGCTTCAAATAAAGCTGTATGTTATTAGTTATTCAAATTACATTTCCTAAGACCTAATGTATTATTCATTTCACAACTACGGTATAGTGTACTTTCCTCGTTTAATGTTGAGTTGATTTGTGTTGTGTTCGCAAATATATTTTATTCGATTATTTAGTATGAGGAATTGTGTGTGATGTGAGGAATGTGATAGAATTGCTTGCCTTTTAACGTGCTTCAATTTCAAATATGGGTCTAGAATTTTTCTTTTAAGAATTTATACCTGTTTCTGTATCCATTTGTGTTTTTTAAAAAATCTTTCGTTAATGATGGTAGAAGATACCTTAGTATCAAATACATAGTTGACATTTCTACACCAAATACACAACAGTGGATGAAAAACTAACTGTGTGGTAAATAACTTATAATATGGCTTATATAATGATGAAAACTACAAATATAGCAACACGGGAATTTATTAACGACGACGTTTCGCCTAATTGCTTTAGCCATTTTCAAGTCATATCAACACAGAAACACCCTTACGTGCTTGTATAGAATGTTAACATGTAGGTTACAAGTACAATTAGGACATTTTACCAAAGAGAATACATGAAAATATATTTAGTGCCAGACGTGAACCTTTACCAAAAATAACAGCCTGAAAAAACAAAAGCAATAGATATCAGAAAAACATCAATAGTAGTCAGACGAGATTTATGTTTTGTTCATATGAGATTTAAATAACTTAATGATATTTCGCTATGAATTATGAAGATTCTCACAGTCGTTGTCATTTAAATTCTGGAACAATCAACAAATTTTGTAATCTTCTTTTATAACACTATCTGTTAAATCTTTACCACCATCTAATCACTTAATTGAATTTTCATTGATGTTGTGGTTTTTTTCTATAGCATGTGCTAATTATCCGGATTTCTTTTCGCCTCTACGGATATGTCCTAAGTGTTCTCTGAATCTTTTTCTTATGTGTCGTTTTGTTTGTCCACTTCTGATGCACATTCATGCATAATCTAACCACACACAGCAGCAACAATTCAACATCTGATATAACGTTGTCTAAAGGGGTCTGAATTTGTGTAGCACTTCCCAGGACTGGTCAAAGAAAAAAAAACCTTTGAACATTAACGGTTAGCCATCAGAAACGGATCTCCTGTAGACATTATACAAAATGCAGAAAACAAAGCAAGACTTAAGTAACAGAAAGTTTACACCACAAACAACTCGACCGAGAAGCTGAGGAGAGTCCCTTTACCTAATATTCCGTAGATCTCAGGGAAGATTATAGGATTATTGAAGAAGTGCCACATCTAAACATCTATTAAACCTGACATAAAAATCAGTTCAATTTTAAGCGGCCATAAAAAAATATTTTAGCGAGCCACTGCTCAATTCCGGCGGCTACAAGATCATTTTCAGCTGCAAACGAAGTTACTTTGGACAAACAAAACGACACATAAGAAAAGATTCAGAAAACACTTGGGATATATCCGTAAGAGCGAAAAGAGACCCGGATTATTAGCACATGCTATTGAACAAAACCACAACATCAGTGAAAATTCAATTAAGTGGTTAGGTGGTGGTAAATATTTAACAGACAAGCGTTGTAAAACAAGATGACAAATTTTGTTGGTTCTCCCACAACTTAAATGACAACGACTGGGGGAATGTTCATAAGTTGTTTGAGTCACATAAGAACAAAACATAAATCTCGTCTGGTTACTATTGATGTGTCTCTGGTATTATGTTATTTTTTTCCAGACTATCTTTGGTAAATGATCACGTATAGCACAAAATATATTTTCATGTATTCTCTTTGGTAAAATTTGGTAATTGTAATTGTAACCTGCATGTTAACATTCTGTACAAGCATGTAAGGATGTCCATGTGTTAGCTTGACTTGACAAAGCCTAAAGCAATTAGGTGGAACGTCGTCAATAAATTATCGTGTTGTTATATTATAATTGTAGTTTTCGTACGTAATGCGTGACCTAAATTTCATATTTTAGTAAATTCTGTCCACAAAATACGACTTTGGAATTCGTTATTTTCAGGCAATATGGGAGTAAGTGAGACAATATGGTGACATGGATGTTGCTATCAGAGCAAACTTGCGCATCGCTTTCGAGCTGATAAATACGATTTGGTGGGCTGGCTGCTTTACCTCTTCTCATGAAACGGTTCGTTCAGTAAATCTTTTCGGAACAGTATTAGAAGACAGTATATTCTAATCGTTTGTATCGTGTCGTCATCGTCACGCTGACTCAGTTACTACTCTTGTTTCAAAAATTGAAATTAACTTCAAGGTTATATTTTCTGGAAATTACAATAAATGTAGAAAGTACACAATACTCGTACTTACACACAACACATTTCTTTATAGGAAGATTCACTACTTGTGAGCCCTCAATCATATGCTGAGATGCTACTTGATTTTCGATTCTATAATTTGAAATGAAGCACAGAAAATGATTATTGTAGGAACAGTATAATACCAACCTTTGTACTTAATCCATGCAATATTTTCAAACTGGTATCTTGTTCCTTTTTATACTTGCTTAGATTGAACAAAAAATCTGGTCGTAGCCATACCTTGAAGTGTCTTTTATGTATGATGTCGGTGATACTATAAAATATGAATAAAGTAATATATTAAAATAAAAGAAAAAAGGATGGAAACAATTATAAGAAACAATTAAGTAACAAATATTTATCGATCTATCTGTATAAAGTTAAAATACATATGTATGTATGATTGGTCTACAAAGGATTCTATTTTTAGTGTAGAAACCCTAAATTACAGAGGAAGTAAAGAATAAAGCGCTAAGAAGTTTTTCTTCCTTACTTTATGGCTTACGGAACTCTCAAGTTCATCAACAAAGTAACAAATGTTCGCCATAGGATTCTATTCTGGGCAAGATCAAGCCAGTTTTCATCACAAACACATACTTCTCAAAGATCTCTTCTAATGTTATCCTCCCAACGGTCTCTCTCCCTCCAGCTTTCCAACCAAGATGGAATATAATCTTCGTTTTTCTGCCATCCGATCTACATGGCCTGCCCATCTTAGTCGTCGTAATTTTATTATTCTTACAACATCGGGTGAGTCGTAAAGTCCGTGAGTTTTCATGATGCAGTCCCCTCTATTCCCCAGTCATCTCGTCCCGTTTCGGCCCGTATATCTTTCTCACGACCTTATTTGCAAACACTCGTAATTTATGTTCATGTGCTAACGTCGTACTCCAGCTTTCGCAACCGTAAAGTATTACCGACAGAATAACCGTTCTGTATATTTTTAATTTCAGCTTTCTTCATATTAATTGCGAGGTTATGGGTTTCTGGACTGAGTAGAAACACACGTTGCCCGATGCTAAGCGACTTTTTATTTCTTCCGTGGCCTCGTTCTTGTTTGTTACATATAATCGCAAGTATTTTAATTTGTTTACTTTCTCAATGTTCTCATTCTTAATTGTTATGTATCTATTTCCTTCATTCTCAGTGTTTCGGCTTGTTATCATGTATTTTGTTTTATCTATGTTTACCTGTAGACCTATCTCATCGCACGCTTATACTAAGACTTCTGTGTTACTTTGTGGTGCATCTATATCGTCCCTTATCGTCTGTGCTTAGTTTATATATATAAACCCTTTTCAGGTGATTTTAGTATATTTTTAAGGCAAATTGAATCCCTGTTACATTACGTTTGCAAAGCACTTCCTAACGTTATTTGTGGTGATATAATTGTTATTGGCTCATGGATTCAAAGAAGAAGACTGATTTAAAAATATTTTAAAAAGGTACAACTTGCAAGCTGTAGGAAATGTTCCAACTAGAGGTGAAAAATCTGCCCTTGATCAAATTATTATGGAAGGAACGAAAGAAGTTTTTGTTTCAAAATTCATGAACTTGGCTTTTCAGACCATAAAGCTCTTTCGTTTTCTATTGACATCAATGAAAATTGCTTTCCTTCTAAACATAGAGTAATAACCCATAGGACCTTTTCGAAATAAAATATTCAATATTTTTGTTATTTATTGTGACACGAGTCCTGGACTGACATATATAACGCCACAGACAGCGACGAGAAATTAAATTATTTTATGGAAATTTTCTTATATTACTTTATTGTAGCTTTCCCGTGTTATTCTATGCAAATAAACAATGCTAAAAATAAAGACTGGCTGTCTTTAGGGATTAAAAGTTTCAAAGAGAAACTATTTCAGTATAACAAACCAAAACGACATTCCAGTAATCTGTCAAGTAAGGTGCTTAATTACATCAACCTTTATAAAAAAACATACAAGAAAGTTGTACAAGCGGCAAAAAGGGATATTACGATAGTTTAATTAATAAGTGTAACAATAAAATTAAAATTGCATGGAATTTAATACATCAAAATATAAATAAAGAAGTAAGAAATGAAATTCGCTGTGTATCTATTGACAGCAGTGTACTAGATAAACCCAAAGATATCGCAGAAGCGTTCAATAATCACTTTCTTAATATGAATACATTTTCCAAAACCGTGTCCGCACAAAGTGGAACCAGGTATCAAAATAAGGAAATTCCAGTGGAGCAAAGTATGCTTATAAATCCAGTTACAATTGAAGAGTAGATATACAGAAGCTGTCAAATACAAATTAGTCTGGTCTGGATGAATTTCTGTCTAATATTAATAAAAGGTGCATACATTTAATTGGAAACCAACTTTGCTATCATATAAATAGGTCTTTTGAGTCAGTTGGTTTCCTAAGCAGGTTAAAAATTGCTAAGGTTATTCATTTTTACAAGGTAGGAATCATTACAGGTATACAAAATTATCGTCCCATTTCTATTTTATGAATATTTTCTAAAATATTTGAATACGCAACGTCGGCACGTTTAAATAACTTTTTATCTGCACAGAAGTTGATTTCCCTCTGCCAACATGACTTTCAGAAGAAAAATCTATCGATACTGCACTGTTTAAATTTATAAAAAGTCTCAGATACCTTAAATAAGAACCAACATACTATAGGTGTGTTTATAGATTTTTCTAAGGCATTTGACAACGCGCAACACTTAACTTTACTAACGAAGCTATTTCAGCATGGAATCAGAAGTGTATCATATGACTGGTTTTATCTTGTTGAGTAATATAAAACAAATAGTACAAATCTCTAGGACTCTTAATGAAAGAACCAAGACTTTCCATTCCTCAGTGGCTGAAATTAACAGGGGTGTTCCTCACGGTTCTATCTTAGGACCTATGTTATTTATATTATATATATATAAATGAAATATCTCAATTAATAGATTCAGAGAACGTAGTTTTGTAAGCTGATGATGTAAATATCTTAGTGACAGAAAACATAATCAGGAAGAAGAAAGTAACTTAAAATCAATGGTCGCGAGATTAATAGAATGGGCTTCAATAAACAGTCTGAATTTAAATGTAGACAAATAAGAAATTCTATATTTTATTCTTCCTCACCGATAATTTATGTTTTCCACCATAGAAGTAAATTCTTTAAGTTTAGAATACACTTCCAAAGTAAATTGTTAGGTGTAACTATAAACGAAAAGCTAAAATGGGATGATCACATTCTTGAACTTAATAAAAAAAATCAATGGTGTCTGTTTCATCATATATAGATTGCAAGTTACAGTCTCCCGACAAACTCTGCTCTCATTATATTATGCAAACTTTTATGCTGTTATTAGCTTTGGAATAATATTTTGTGGTGCATCACATGTAAGTGTAAATACTTTTCGTATCCAAAAGAAGGTTGTTAGAAGTATTTTTAATATGAGCCCGAGGTCATCATGTAATGATGTGTTAAAATCTCCAAATATTCTAACAATTCCATGCCTATATATTTATAAGAGCGTAATATTTACAAAGAAAAATAGTCACTTATTTACTTATACGACAAATATACATACTTACCATACACGACAAAAAGAAACATATTTGTAGAAACACAAAATTTTGCAACTACTCATTCTAATGTTTACTCTTTGTGTACTAGACTGTATAATAAACTACCCAATTACCTGAAGCGTATTAACAACATTAATAAATTTTAATCTGGGCTATTCAGTATGTTGATAATTAAGGGTTATTATGCTGTCAATGATTATTTAACTGATGACTCACGATGCAATATGTAAATAGGTGATAATCTAAAGTGATGTAAATTGTACTTACTTTAAATTTAAATATCATTATGTCTCATGTACAGACACATTGACGTGTCTTATGTATCACAGGTCACGACCTGTATGTACTACACAGACGAATAAATATCTAATCTAATCTATTAAATCTACATCATCCGCGTACACCAACAGTTGATTCAAGCCATTCAATGTTAGTCCCTTTTTGTCCTCGTTTATTTTCTGAATCGCATATTCTGACACAAAGTTAAACAGTAATGGTGACAAGGCATCACCTTTTTTCAATCCGTTGAGAATCTCCAAACTATCTGACATAATATTACCTATCCTTACTCTGCTTATAGGTCGCTGAGACATCCTCACTAGTAGAACATTTTTTTCTGGACTACAAGGTGTACCAGGATATTGTATAGTTTTTCACTTTTGATAGAGTCATATGCTTTTTTTAAATCAATGAATAGCTGGTGAACAGTCCTATTGTATTCTCATTTCTTGTCCAAGATTTGTCTCAAGGCGAAAATCTAGTCAAACGTGGATCTATTTCTTCTAAATCCACACTGGTGATCTCCATTTATTTCATCTACGTATAAGCTTAGACGAGTTAGCAGTGTATTACTTAGGACTTTGTAATATGTTAGGAGTAATAAGATTGCGCGGTAATTATTACAGTGCGATATTTCGCCTTTTTTTATAAACCGGAACTATTATTGAGGTTTTCCATTCCTTTGGAAGCTCCTCGTTTCTCCATTAGCACTTATCAATTTAGGCAGTTCCTTTGATTAGTGGCCTTCCTCCCGCTTTAATTAATTCGGCTGGAATATTGTCTATTCCCGGCGATTTGAAAATATTCAGTTTATTTACAGACGATTCGACCTCGATGTTGCAAGGTTCGGGTATCCATGATTCTGCTGTATATATTTTAAATTCATCAGTTTTCTCTCCGTTTTGTACATTAAGAAGTTTGTTAAAATAATTTTTCCACACACCGAGATCCGCTTAAAGATTTCTGCATTGATTTCAAATCATCCCTAATCTAGGCTGATAACCTTTCCTTAACGTGTTTGCCTCTTTGTACAGATCTCGTATATTATCTGTCTTGCTGTTTTACTCTATCTCCTGAATCTTCTGCGTCATATATTCTCGCTTTTTTTCTGAACTCTCGTGTGGCGTTGCGTTTCGCGTTACTCTAGTGGTTTATATTTGCTTCGCTTTTATAACTTAGCCATCGTTGTCTTATTTGTTTCCGTTCCTTATGAAGCTTAAGGCATTCTTCATCAAACCAAGGCTTGCTTTTCTGCTGTTTCTTTGCGCCTAAACGTTCCTTTGGCGCACCCTTCACTATATCACGAATTACCATCGTCATCTTACTTAGATCAACTTTATTATTAATGTAATCTTTATTACTACTCTAGTCTGCTAAGATTTCAAACCTATTTGAGATATCCAGTTGATATTCTGCTCTTACGCTCGGATTATCTAATGGTTTAACTTCGAATTTCAGTTGTTTTGATCCTTTGCTTTCTCTGTTCGCGTTGCATAAATTTCCCTCACTTTTGTGATCACTAATTGATGGTCGGTGTCACCTTCCGCTCCTTTATACGACCTAACATCCATTATGTTGTCGTATCTTCTATATACTAATACGTGATCGATCTGGTTGAGAGTTTTGCTATCCGGAGATATCCATGTGTATTTGTGTACATCTTTATGTTCAAAGTACATGCTTTTTACTACTAGGGTTTTCGACATCGCGGAAGTTACCAGTCTTTTTCTCCATTGTTGTTGGTCTTCTCGTAAAGGCAGTATTTGACTATGGTATGGTTATAGTTTTCCTACCTACCTACCTTAGCGTTGAAATCACCCAACACAATTTCCGAATTATACTTCGGTAATCGGTCAAACAATCGTTCTAGCTCCTCATAAAATCTATCTTTGTGGTTATCATTAGCCACATCAGTCGAAGTATAACATTTAGACATTTATTAAAACCGTGTTGCCCAATTGAGTACGTATCGTAACGCACGATAGTCTTTCGTTTACGAACTTTATACTCTTCACTGATGGAAGGATATTGTTCTTAATGAGGAATCCTGTTTCAAAATCGTGAAACTATGTTTCCCTGTAATAGAAAGTGTATTTGGTCTGTCGGATGCTATGTTGACCCTCCCACAGGACTTCTTGTATCGCTAATATGTCCAGCTCGTACTTTTCGGTCTTGCGTACAACCAGGTGAATAGTGCCCGTTTTGTATAACGTTCGTACTTTTCACGTTCCTATTCTACCGTCTTTCTTAATCATCTTGTAGCTCCCTAAAGCAGTACCAGCCCGGACATCCGATTGAGGGACTAGTTTACTTCTGAAATATTTTACCCCAGGAGAATCCATGAACCATCTGTTACTATTTCTTGACATGTTTTAGCGGTGTAGAGTTGTCAGCTCTACAACCTCGCAGTAAAGGCAGACATTCAACATGTCGTCATCTGTCCATCTCTGAGCCTTGCTAATGTCATTCATCTTCAGCCTCAGTACTCGTGAAGCTGCTTTCCCTCACCATGATATTTTTTTTTCCGGGTTACCTTCCTCTAGGGTTTGTAGATCCCTCTACTAACTGCAAGGCAGCAGTACAGGTTTTTAAAATAAACAGAATAATAATAATAACTCAACTTATCAAATCTTCGTAGGAAATAGTTCAGTTTTAGCACTGGGATGACGAAATAATGTGTTTTTTTTTTCTGTTTTTGTGTTCCGTTTTTCTTTCTTGATCAGTGAAATCTGACTGACGATTATCGCTGGAGTAAATACCTAGGTATATGTTTTCTCAACTTCGTACACACATGTTTTTCCTCTTACTGTGGCAGCCTTGCCTAAGAGGAGAAGGAGATGATAAAGAATACACGAATCTTGACGCCAATGATGACCCAAATCAAAAACTATTTCAGAGGAAATCATCACTTAAAGATAATTATATTATCTTACTTGTGTATCGCTTTGATATAGTCCGCTTCGTTATTGTTCTGGAAGTCAAGGTTGATTCCCATTGCGGTTTCTGAAAATAGAAGAGAAAAAAGATGTAAACTCAGCTCCATAGAAAATGGTGCGGATTTTCTTTGTGAGTCCAAAATTTGGACAATCTGCCAACATCGAATTAACGTAAGTTGCAAACAAACTATTAAAATGTTCATTTCAAATTTATATTGGACATTGAGATGTTATTGCCATATTGTAGAACTTGTCAAAAGTTTCAAAGAGTGTCTATATAAAGTAATAATTTACGGACCATCATCTTACTCCTGACGTCTTTTGGTATATTTTTCCCACAGAAAAGTTTTCAAGTTTTCTGTTGTCATTTTTAACTAAACGCAACGCCATAATTTTCACAGTATATCTTTCGCAGTAACAAAAGGCGGAGAATATTGACTGGTAGCCATCAGGGCTCAAGATGGAAATTTTCACGAAACGGAACGCTTTGCCTTTGAAATGCTATTTTTTCTTTTGCCTGTGATTACCATATTGACGAGACGAAAGAGGAAGTTTCCAGATATTCACCAACCGGAACAGACTTCCAAAATACCTTTCTTACTCTTATTTATCCTTCATTTCTAAATATATTTGGAAACAGGGCCTGAATACTATGGTCTCTTAACACAAATTTGAAGTTGAGTTCCTTTTTTCTTCGATTGTACAGTTACTTCGTCTGTCGCTGAATGATGACCAGGAAGTAACCAGTTTCTCTAATTTAAAATTACAAAGTTTTCGAAATTAATAGGTGATCTAAGACTTATTTGTTATTCTGATTTCAAATATATATATATATAAAACATTTTCGTGAATTTTAGTTGTGAAAACCATCACGTACAATTTGAGTGCAAATTACGTAAGTTGATTGACCACATTACATGCATTTTTGGTTACACTTGTACTACAGTATAATAATATTGGAAAGATTGCGTTTCTTACAATTTTATCCTTAACAACACAGGTAACACATTTACTTGGTCCATTCGCAGTATGCAACAACAATGTTTTTTAAATTCACACTTCATAAAGTGCGAAGAGATCATATTTGCAGGTTTCCAAATCCACAAACTCATGAAAAACTAAGGATTAAAAAATCCTCGAACTGAATTGATAAATTGGAATGTATGTAATGAAGATCCGTTATTCAAACCTTTCCGGAAATCAGAATAGATGGGCATTACAAAACTGGTAGATAACATGTTAGATCGGCCTGAGCCTGAGATACCTAAAGACCATAAATCAAATACAATCAGTCATGTCAGATCTCTTCAAAGTTTCAGGTACAATATGAGCACTAATTCAACATGATCTGAGGGATATCAACGAAGAACAAGAAGAAATAATCAGCAAAATGTAAAGAACATAGCAAACAATCATCAGGCAATTCTATGCACTTTCAAAATTGAAAAGTTTCCTTTTTCAGAAATTTCACCTCATAGAATAATCTAGGATCATGTTTGAAATCAGTATCAAAAAGTGCTTAATCACTACTGTGACTTCGTAGAACTATAAAATGCTTCAAACCAATGAAATTTTTGATTTTTTTAAAGTAATAAATTCAATTTACTCTAAATCCTTAGCTGATAGGGAAAATTGGAGTGATTTATGAAACTAGCAGCAAAACTTAATTGTAAGGCACTGTATTTTTTTAAACAGCTTTTAATGATCCTAAATATGTTGCGTTGTGTTATCTAACGGGAGACCATTGATATTAATGGATAACACGTTGAATCTACCATATTCAGCATACAAAATGATGGCTCTCCACCAAATTTCAGCTCAAAAGTTGCTAACCTAACCTCAAAATGATTTTTTTTCTGGTAGTTTAATGCTACCTCGGTCGGATTTGCACCTTACGATGACATTCTTTTTCTAAATTGAAGATTTTTTCAAGCTCTACAAGATGATAATTTTTGCATATATGTTGGAGCAAAATTAACATTTTTAGAGAGGTTAGAAAATTTGAAAACAATTTTAAAAAACGAAGAAAAAGCAGTTGGCTCAAAAAAATATATGTTATGTATTTTTAGTGGTTCTATAATCATAATTTTTTTCAGATGCTTTAAAGTCGTAGAACATAACCAAATAATCAAAAACAGCATTTTTGACGCTTTTTTTTTACATTCGTTTCTTTAGCTCACAATGGATCGTGATCTTGCAACGTTAATTTAACTCATTTCCCGACGTCATACAATGATGAAATTTTACACAGCAAAGTAAGTCGGGTGACAATACAACATTTCATTGTTAATTTCATATATTTCTATATATTTTAAAAACACATTTTAATATTTTTGTTACATACTTCTTTATCCTAAAATAAATACAATCCTGCACCGGGGCTGGATTTGGCTGGTTGCAGAACACCTTAGCATTTAAGCCACAAAATATTAGCTGGAGAAAAAGTATGAACACCGAAATAACAAGAAAAAATTATTTTTTAAAAAAACGACTGTCTCAACGGTGCAAATTAACCAGGCCAACATCATCAGTTGAGCACAGAGATTGGAAATAAGACACGTGACCGCGCTTCTTACGTAACACTTGCACTATAAATACAAGTTCGATAGCTCCGTTTGCCGCTGGAGTATGCATCCCCCACTTAGCGGTGGGCATATGCAAAAGTGTTGTTAACATTCTATTCCACCTGTCAATTTTCTATTTGGTACACATAACATTCATTTTATCTTTATCTGATTCCAATCCCTGTGCTGTTCATTTGCACCGTCAAGAAAGTCGTAATAAAAATGTTTTTAAAGACATTCTTTTCTTAAACAATTCGAACGAAAAGTAACAAAAAATAATTTTGCTCATGCATGACTAAAAAGAAACTCATGGGGCGCGCAAATAGAATAATTTATAAAGTGACTGTATATGAGAGCGCGCCCCATGCTTTCCTTTTTAATCATGCATGAACAAAACTATTTTTTGTTACTTTTTCGTACGAATTGTTTAAGAAAACAATGTCTTTAAAAAGTATTTTATTACAACTGTCTCGATCGTGCCCCTTTGCACACCTCTTTCGGTGTGCATCCAGATACATCCTAGCTTTCAATAGCAATCATTTATTTATACACATTCTAGCAATTATTAAATAATAAATATGAACATATAAAATATATTTTGAAAGAAAAGAAGAAGAAAAAGTGTTGTTCCGGGCAAGCTTCGAACCCAAGAATTTTCACTCAAGAAGCCGACGTCTTGACCAGTCGTCCACGAAGGCGACCTGGCAAACGGCGCTTTCGAACATGAATTTACAAGGCACATATTACGTAAGAAGCCCGTTCACGTCTTATTGCCAATCTCTGTGCTCAACTGATGACGTTGTCCTAGTTAATTTGCACCATTCAGAAAGTCTTTTTTTACCAATTTTTTCGGGTTATTTCGGTGTTCAAATCTTATCTCCAGCTGATATTTTGTGGCCTAAATCCTAAGGTGTTCTGCAACCAGCCAAACCCGGGCCCGGTGCAGGCTAGTATTTATTTTCGGATATATAAAAATATATGAAATTAACAATGGAATGCTGTGTTGTCACCCGAGTTAAAAGCGACAAAAATGCTGTTTTTTTATTTTCTTGGTTATGTTTCACCACTTTAAAACATCTAAAATTTCATTGTTATAGAACCACTAAAAATACACAACATATATTTTTTTTCGAGCCAACTGTTGTCTTCGTTCTTTTAAAAAAATTCAGTTTTCAAATTTTGTAACATCTCTCAAAATTTTAATCTTGCGCCAACAAATCTGCAAAAATTACCATCTTGTTGAGCTTGAAACAAAATCTTCAATTTAGAGATAGAAAATCATAGTAGGTGGAAATGCGACCGATATATCACTATACTACCAGAAAAAAAAACTTTAATCTATTTTGAGGTTAGGTTAGCATCTTTTGGGCTGAAATTTGGTGGAGATCAATCATTTTTTATGCTGAACATGGCAGTATTTTTCTTTTATCACGATTCCTTTTAAGGTACTTTTCACCATCTTACCCTGCTAGGCTCTTTATGTAGATCCTCACCAGCAATTTGATAGTTGGTCTTATTATTCAGAAAGTCTAAATATGACTTCTGGGAATATATTTTGAAATAACCAACCAAACACAACACACGCTGGTCACCATACATTTTTTTTTTCATAGCATCAGTTACTAATGTTGGATAACATTTGCAGAATGGAAAGTCTATGTAACACATTTTATCATTGGACAGGAAATCTTGCACATAAATTATCTATTCTTGCTGGTTAAAATATTTTCTTTCTACAATCTTCGTCATCCAACGCATCGTTTGATGCAAGCACTATTACTCGCCCTTTTTAAATACTTGAATTATTGAAAGAAGTCTCTGATATGTCATATCATTTCTCTCTTTCTCTCTATTTTTTACATTAAATTGTAGTAGCCGTTGATCACACTGAATTAGTTTCTAACGTAATGAATAACGAAATCTAACTCAGCTAACAGTAAGGCATCTGGCGATTCTGACTATTCAAAGATATTGGATATGTTACTGTCCAACGATATTGATAAGTCACTGCTATAAAAATGTGCATTGCCTTCTGAGTTCAAATTACATTTCCCTAATTTGAATATCATGATAATTTCTATTTTATTTTAATTTTGGAATGATTTCATATCATTCATGAAACTATCAACAAGCTTCCTCCCCTAGAAAGCACAAAGGCAATGAGGTTCCGGGGAAGTATCTAGAGTTGCCTGGGAATTTCCCCCATTCTTCGTTCAATTTCCACACTCTGCTGCATCACAATCATATGGATGGGATTTAAGCTAGTGACACTTATTTGTTACCATGGAGAATTCTACACAGCCCGTAACCAATGAGGTAAAATTTTGTCACAGTATACTGTCACAAATAAATTTTGTCACAAATAAAGCATGTATCTAGGTATATTTCAGTTGCAGTACCTGTAACTAGGTACTTTTTTGCTGTACCTAGTACCTGAATCTTAGGTACTTTTCTTAGGTACTTCAGCTAATAATCGAACGAGACGTTTCTGGGTGATAGAGTTTTATAAAACGTTTCTTATGTTAGGCTGGTATTGAAGGAATCTTGGATTTATTTGCCTCTCTTAATCTCAAAATAAACAACTAATTCATATTTAAAATATGCTTAATTTGTCAGTATAACACTTGGAAACTTTTTACTCCAACGTTGGCGATTTCTTTGAACTTTTAAAATAAAAGCTTTTCCAAAATTTCGGAAGTAAAAAAAATGTAGCAAAGCCTTTATCGGCAGGGAACGTGGAATGAATGCAGGTACAGCCATATTTAAAAGACAGAATTATAAGGTTAGTTTCTACTTTTGAAACAATGTTTAAATGTTTAATACACCATTGAATCATCTGCTTCGTTTATTTTTTATTGACTGAAGGCAAGATCTTGACACGCTGCAGCAAAACTAACTGGTTATTGGACGTTTCATGTAATGTATCTTTTGTAATCCTTTTAGTAATAAAGTACCCTTTGTGGATCACAAGAGCTTCACAGACGTGGACTACTTTTAATGTATTGGTAACTTTTATTTTTTGAGACCTTGGATCGGCACTGGGGAGGCATGCAGCTTCGAATCCTGCTGTCGGCTACACTGACCGAGTTTCTCTGAAGATTTTCTCACTTTCACTAATCTAATCTTGCTATAATGCCTAGACAAAAGGTGATGACCGCTAACTTAACCCTCTCTGTACTTGGAAGAGTGCTTCCCATCCCTCTGACATTTGACGGGCTTATCCCATAGCTGGCTGTAAGGTCCATAAATAAATATAAATTAAGAACGAAAAGAATTATAATTTAATGTATCGCAACGCATTGTTTTCACCGTTTGTCACAACTGAATTAGACGTGTTTAGTTATTTTTTAATGTGTTTTTTTGTTTGAATGTTAATTTCTTTTTTCTTCACAAAAGAAAAAAAAGAGGAATAACTGAAAAATTTTGTCTACGTTCTCAATGAGTTTAACTTTACATGTATGCCACTACATAAATTTTAAAAGAATTATTTATTTTTCAAATCATTGTATCGTAATATTTTATTACCTAAAATCTGGCACATTTTTAAAAACTAATTTAATGTTGTGAGCTTCTTTCACATAATGTGTTCACTTCACTGTTCACTTGGGCTCTTCACGGAGTTAAATATTTTTTTCCTTTTTTCAAATAAATGATGTACTAAACAACACTGGAAGTACCGAGACCGTGGTTTAGTTAGTACAGCGTTGTTTTTGCACTCGGGAGGTCTTTGGTTCGATACTAGTGACCAACCATCCCGATTGAGGTATTTTTAGTTTTTTGTCGCTAGTATGGCCTACAAATGCCGGTATGATACCTTCAACCTAGACCCTAGTCAAGTCATTCCTGCATCCTCTCCCTTACTCTATCCCAGCGTGAGCCGATCGGCCGGGTGGTTCAGCGGTCTGCGGCGGCAGGCCATCGTCTCGAAGGTCCTGGGTTCGAGTCCCGGCAGGGGAATGAATGTGGATTTTAACAGTTAAAGGCGAATCGTGACAGGCCGAAGTCCAAAGTTACTAGCCTGGCCCATACAAAAATAAAATTTACCCAGCGTGAGCCATCGATACCTAAAGGCCAAAAATGAATATAAATCAATGAAAGTGAAAGATATAAGTTTTCACATATCTTGCTTCAAAAGTTTATCTTGATTAAAAAAAAGAGACATCTTGAAGGGAAGAAATAAAATTTTGCACTAGGAACGTGGAAATAGCTCAGTTGCGTGGGGATGGAGTCCCCTAGTGAAACAAAAGTGTTTGAACGATAAAATAGAATTTAGCGGAGGCTTTATTTCCACCGGAATTATTTACTTTACTTTTATTTATTAATAGAAAACAGTCATCTTAAATTTAAAAATAACGAGTTCGTAATTACACGTCTTACCTATGTGTATTAGGCGTGTCTCCCTTTATAAAACTATGGATGTTTTTCTTGCCTCTTAGAAAAGAGATTATTAATAATTATCTGCCGTCTTTATTATATAGTACATAATACATCACAAGTGCGAGCTCAGCTTCCAAGCTACAACAGATGGTATTAGGAACTAGAACTAAATGTGCCACAGGACAAGGTTATCGTAGAAACCGCATACCATCATTTGATATATCAACAACCATCCCGAAAATTGCAACATCCGTTTCCAAATATTACGATCAAATTAACGCGTTATCTAATTTCATTCACAGACGTAATGCACCCACCTGAAACGCTGCAAAACTCTAGTTTTAAATGTACTATTCATAACAACAGAGTGCACTCTTTTGAGTCTCAAACAGAAGGAATGGTGGATCCTTACAAACTCAAGAAGATAGTCTCATTATCTCTATCTTATGTACAAAATATTAAAAATAATAAAAGAAACCTAAATCTTCTCAGTAAGTTGATAGAACGTATGAAAAAAACAAAAGTTATGACACACTGGAAACTTTATACAGAGTGGTAATATAATGTACCGACAAAACTTAAGAGATAACAGTACATAAAAAATAAGATAAAAATTAATTAAAAAAACTTTTTAATACTTTTCTTAAACTATTCGTACTAAAAAGTAAAAAAAATAATTTTGTTTATGCAAGACTAAAAGGAAAAGCATGGGGCGCACTAATTGAAGAATTTATAAAGTGACTGTGTATGAGAGCTCGCCTCATGCTTTTCTTTTTAGTCATGCATAATCGAAATTATTTTTCTTTACTTTTTAGTACGAATTGTTTAAGTATGTCTTTAAAACGTTTTTTTTTACCTAAATCATAAACGTGTTCTGCAACCAGCTGAACGCCACTGCGTTGCAGGCTAGTATTTATTGGTAATATTAAAATGTGCTTTTAAAATAAATATATAAATATAAGAAAGTAATAATAAATATAAATATAGAATATTGTATTGTATTGTGCTGTGTAAATTTTCATCATTGTATGACGGGAAATGAGCTAATATAACGTTGCAGGATTTAAGGACATCACGAACCATTTTGAACTAAAGAAAAGAATGTAAAAACTCTGATCATCAGGGTGGAAATTCCTCCGTGTTTCGGAGCTACAGGCTGCTGAAAGATAAACTTTACAGCTTCAAATTTCCTAATATAATTAATTGTAGAGCTGATGCGCCAAGTTATCATCAAAGTCTTCAATTCAAGCCTTATCTATTAAAAATGCATATTCAAACACTAAGTGCGCAAGGAGTTTCCCAAAGGAAGTGAGGTTCCCAGAAATTTTCTGAAGTAAAGGTGAGTCGAAATGACTTCCCAACAGGTAACAATAATTCGTTTGCGACTTTTCTTCAGAGAATATCTTCAAATCAGCTATTTCTTTTGAGAAATCCCTTGCGCACCCAATGCAAAATTTCGAAATATGCAAATTTAGATAGAACAATTTTCAAGTCTTTGACGATAGCATGCCGTATCAATTCTACCATCCTCTAGAACTGCATTGGATATTTGAACCTCTACAGTTCATGTGCATGTACCTAAGAAATGTCGGTGCATTAAGTTACCACCCTGTACACAACATCAAGAAACAAATGGACGCCGCTTATGTTCAACATCGAATGCCCTTTCGAAAAAATACGTAAAATATATGTAAATTAAAAGCGTGGTGGAAGATTTACTTATATGGAAGAAAGGCATTTCTAATAATGATTTATCATTTTATAATTAAATTTCTGATTTTTCTGACGCCTTCCATTGTTTTGATTCCTGTATCTATTATCAATGTACAGTATGGTGCATGAAAATGTCCATATTTTTTTAACAATGCTTAGATAACACAGCACATTTTGGTCGAACCTATTCTGCTCCATAATAATAATAATAATTTTTATTACAACTAAAGATATGGGAGTAATATTCTAGTCTATCAGCATCTCCTTGGTTCTTCATATCATTTCCAGCACTATTTAGCAGTAACTGGGTCAAGTACCTAAAAAAAAGTACCTTAGGTACATTTAACAGTACCTGTACCTAGGTACATTTAGCAGCTTGTACCTAGTACCTGTACCTAGGTACAATTTAAGGTCAGTACCTGTACCTAGGTACAAAAAACAAGTACCTAACCCAACACTGTCACCCACTCACTATAACACTCTCTAATCCTTGGCGCTACTATCAAGTAGAAAGCTATTATTAAGGATATCGTCATACGTCAGCTGAAGGGGAGGGCGACGCGAAAAATGTGCAAAGTGCATGTGAGGGATCTCACCTCAGTAGTGCGCCACTGTGCCTGTGGATCAGTCTACCATGAGGTATTTCCAGTACACACGTCACACCGTGCATATTGAGCGTCCGCATAACTTCGGAAATGGCATGTCCTATTCATCTGATACCCGCTGTCATGACAGTTCAAACTGCTATGATTCACGTCTCCTTGTCACGATCAGATTGGTCGTGTTGCATCTGTGTCAAAGGATAAAAGCTAATAACTGATTAAGGTCGTGGCATTCGCCGTACGCTCAAGCCGTTACACAACGTGGTGCCACTTTTCATTCACAGTTAAGTATCTATGTATCTATCGGCCTACTTTAAACATACGAATTTGCATAACATGTTCTCTACTTACCTAATATAATATCCAAAGTACAGAAAGCTACTTTTGGAAAGACATCAAAACCTGAAGAACCAACTTCATCTTTAAGTTTCTCTACAAACACTGATGAGCACTTATTATATACGTCTATAAACTGTTCGAGAATTTTAAAATGAAACGTTGGAGTTATGATTTTCCGGTGAGAGTGCCATTTCTGTCCTGGAAAAGAAACGATAGAGAAGTACGTTATTCATAGACATATATAAAATAAGTAAGTTACACAATAAAGGTCTGGTTTTACAAATGGTGCAGCTTAGAATGTGTCAGCGCAGCAGATCTTTCGAGAGGGTAGTTTCACAAAGTGGCTGGCACTCAGAAGTCAAGGTCTTTGAACAAACAGTATATTGTTCAGTTTTCTTTCATTACTTAGAGAACCCAAGTTATTTGTGAAAAAGGAATTTGTTACATGAAAATAGAGTGTAGACCAAGGGAGGTAAGACTGATTCCTCATTCAACCAATCAAAAACGGTCCAACCCATCTTGCCGCATCCACTACTATTATACCAGGGAGATGTACTGTGGACTGTTTAGAGACTACCGCCGCAGTCTAAGTTTATAAACAAACATTATAATATGCACGAGTGATATTAATTTACGTAAAAGTGAGGCAAGTGCGAACAGAAAATGTTTTTTTAAAAAAAGTAGGTGCATTTTCTAATTCTGTACATGGCTTCGATCCCCTTGCTTCAGACGCTGCATACTTTAACATCTACCTGATTTACGAGTGGGAAACTTACGGAGAATGTACAAGCAAGGCTTCCGTTGTAAAATCGGTACCTGTGTATGCAATTGTTGCAGCAGTTGCAAATGACGAGTGACGTTCGATCTATATCAGTATTACTAAAAGCCGGCCATTGAAAGTTTGTCATCTTCTCATACTAGTATCTAGCCACAAGTCAAAGGTTGGTGATAAGAATATAACAGCTCAATAGAAATTATGTAACTCCTGATTTTCCAGTAATTAAGAAAATAAAATTAATTGATACGCGAGGAAGGGGTAATACACAAGCTCGCTCATTATTATATGCTTTTTAGTGAGATATAATGAGGAAAGATTTTAGTTGAATGATGCTGAGTTCTCCTAGACCAGGTACACGCTCGGAAATGATTCATTAATTACCGTAGTTTGACATGTTCGTCAACTACAGCGAGTGTTGAAAGAAGTTTTCCAGCATTAAAACAGGTAAAACTTCAGGCAACGCAGGAACAAATTCGCCCAAATAATTTGACCGTTTAGTTGATGCAGAAGGATATCCTTTTTCTGTGTAGAATAAATTTGAAGAAACTGTTTGAACAGTTTATTAGGAAGTTCACAATCAAGGAAAGACGAATTCAGTTGATGTAGAAATAATTAATCTCCGCAGGTAAATGCAACTCTTTAAATTGTGGTTTACCTTAATACTTCACGCATTCATAGGATGAATGTTTTATCATTGTTTTCTTGAAATCGTTTAGTGCTCTCAATTGGCAAATAAATCCATAAATATTCTGCTTGCATAGCGTATTCTTCTATTGTTCTTGCTTTAGTGTCGGAGCTCTATTCTAAAGTTGAAGCCGCTACAGGCAAATTTAAAAAAACAAACATGAAAAGTCTTTATGCAATTTCGTGCATTACGAAAGAACGATTCTATTCCTTAGTCACAAATAGCTTATGTTAGGATAATGCGGTGGTGTAATGGATGCCACACCTAACATGAAATTGGAAGGTCCAGGTTCGAGTTTCGGGCACAGCAGTTTCAAATTTTTTTGTGTGCAATTTTTAACTTCACCTACGTCAGACATAGAGCCATGAATATTTTCACAATGTAACCTTTCTTCAGTTCTTTTTTACTTAAATGAAAGCTATTTCAAGTAGGAATTAAGTTACTTTCTACCATGGGTGATCTCTGTACCCCTACCTGCAAATTTTATTACTTTGGATAGTACTAGCTCAAGATACGTATGAATCGAGAATATGTCACTGCATTATACGTATCGACAAAAAAACAGCCGGCAGCGTTGGCTTGTTAAAGCTCCTTCATGTACCAAATTTATGTTTAGTTGTTCTACCTCACATATGACATTTTCTAGTCATTATGAAACCCATTTTTTCACTTATATTTTTGAAATTAGGAGCAAAAAGTGTCATTGTTTCTTCCAGACAATAAGAAGACCTTCTAAGAGTTGTCTCTTATTGTCTAGATGTAAAGCAGACATTACGTTAGCAAGAACAAAATTACTTCTAGTTCCAGTGACGTCAACGTTTGCAAAAACAATCTGTGGGCTCAAGATTTTAAACTATAGTTTTACAAAAAAATAACTCAAGAGCTTCCTTATATAATAATGAATTATATTAATTTTCATAATAGGGATATTATGAAAATTTCATAATTTCCGTAATGCAGTTATAAAGCTAAAACGATGTTGATCTAACACAACGATTTTAAAATATTGGTAATAACCTCTTACAGTAGTGATATCAAAGCGCCACAAGAGTTTAGCGTAACCTAATTAACAGGAATTTCTTACCTTGATAATTATGTTAACATTAAAGAAAAATGGAGACTTGATTTCATCCAAAAATAATATGACCTCACTTAGAGAATATCGGCTCACCACTACGTAGCTCGACCTGCTACAAATATATTTCTCCTGACTGCATTTGTCCCAATAATCTTGTCTCAAAGATCCTATAAATCCAAATTTTCATCCCTATATTTATGCATACTTAAATAAGAAAAATGATGTATTTTCTGGACAATTGTTGAATTGAAAAATATCTGTAGCCATTTAAAGCGGACAAAGGCTGTGGCTGAGAAAACTGATATTGTCCGAGATAGGCGTATAAATTCCATGCGTTCAGGCACAATTTCACGAATGACTTCCCAAATTTTACAATGTTGTTATTGGAATACCCCAAACGATTTTATAAATTATAGGTATAATTCTTTATTGAAACAACTTTAGTGAGCAAGAACTTATATATCTTGAAGGCATCATTGTACAAAATGTTTCACGGGATATAACAGAGGAAGCTCATATTATGAATCTGTACGTGATATTAACACGGTTATTTTAATGTTTTCTCGAAGCAGAGAATTTGTAGATGTGAACACAGAAAATGATAACACCTGTTAGTTTAAGATTTGTCACGATTATTTATTAGAAAAAATCAAAGACTTATTTGTCTCTTCGCACCTGAGAATTGAAGCACAAGGGCACAACATACGTTCTGAATGTTATATAACAGGAAATCGTTAAACAATGATTAATGCATATAATTTCAAAGAGAAGTATTTCAGAGATGTGTATATGTGGAAATTTAGTGTCGAAAAACAAGTAATAAGTACCATGTTCAAATATGGATATGTGATAGTTGAAGAGAAAGAAACAAGGTTAATGCCTAATTCTCTCATTCCATTTGTGATGCAAAGATCCACCCTTTTCCTATATTTGAATAACGACATCACGTGTAATTGATGAGAAAGCACATGACAGTCTGAAAAACCGATAGAATAAAACCACATTCTTCCTTATTTCTGGACCTCAATCAGCGGCCAAATTTACGAATAGCAACAGTACTTACCAAATGGTCTTAAGTCCAATGTGTTCAAAGATTCTGTTATTTATACGATTGGACTTAGCCTGAACCTGACTTAGCCTGGACAACTTCACCAGTTTCAGCAACAACCAGTGATTCCTGCTATTTCAACTTTACCAGTATACTACAAACCCAATCGACAGCACGCCTCCACCTACGTCTGTTTTGGTGTACTAGCACTGATGCAGCAAACATTCAGTCAAACTGTAGTAGTTAATTTTGTCGTTCCATACTCTGATGTTCTATAATTACTCCCATCTCTACTGAAGATTGAAACAGCCTAAATAGTTCCCACTGTGGAGTGACAATATTTATGTGACAAACAGTTCTTCTTTACCAGAAGCAGCCACTTTAATGTTTTTGCATTATTTTCCCAAGTGGATGGATCTTCATTATGCCAGTGTTAGTGATTTCACAACCGAATTACTAATTCAACATTAGTGTTTCACTAGTGCCGTGCAGCAAGAAGTACTATATTTGGGTGACCATTTGACCCGATACTGCAACTACGTTATATTTGGTTGAAAATGACTGAACATACAAATAAAATTGCGTGTGTATAAACAGTTACAGTGCTTAGTGCGATTTTAGACACGAACCAATTATGGTCTATATACAATTTATTCATTCATCATTGACAAATCTTTTATAAACTTCGCTTACACGATTTTCAAGGCCATTAAGGGACAAATTCGTATAAGATCATAACTGAGAAGAAAACTTTTTGTCTTACGTACTTATATATTATATTTTCATTTTTACTTGTTTATTTTCTTGTAACTATGCGAGACTACTTACATTTCAGTTATTCTTCAGCGGCATTCGCCTAAAAGGTATTAGTTTGTCTGTTGACAGACAAACTACTCTATTTTCTTTGTGGCTATTGTAGTGTAATGTTATCACGGGAATACCACAAACGATTTTATAAATTATTCTTTATTGAAACAACTTTAGTGAATAAGAACTTATGTATCTTGAAGTCATCATTGTATAAAATGTTTCACGAGACATAACAAAGGAAGATCATATTATGAATCATCTAACAATACTCATCTGTAAGTGATATTAACAAGGTTATTTTAATGTTTTCTCAAAGCAGAGAATTTGTAGATGTGAACACAGGAAACGGTAACACCTGTTAGTTTAAGATTTGTCACGATTACTTCTTAGAAAAAGAATCAAAGACTTATTTGTCTCTTCGCAACTGAGAATTGAAGCACAAGGATACAGCATACGTACTGAATGTTATATAACAGGAAGTCGTTAAACAATGATTAGTACATATAGTTTCAAAGAGTAGTGTTCCAGAGATGTGTATATATGGGAATTTAGTGTCGAAAAACAAGTAATAAGTACCATGTTCAAATATGGATATGTGATAATTAAAGAGAAGGAAACAAGGTTAATTCCCATGTCTGAAAAACCGATAGAATAAAACCACATCCTTCCTTATTTCTGGACCTCAGTCATTGGCTGAATTTACGAATAGCAACAGTTGTTACCAAGAGATCCAAAGTCGAAAGTGTTCAAAGATTTAGTTATTTTTACGATTGGAATTAGCCTGAACTTGACATTTGTGATATCTTTGAAAGAATGTTAAATTGATCATGGACAATAGAGCAGTTAGAAGACTTGCTAATAACAACGAGCGACAAGCCTGAATACTTCTGCGACGAACATCTAGTAGCAGTGCCTAATGTGCTCAACCGTTAACACTGCTTAAACACGTTCAGTTCATAACTTGAAATTTGATGAGTTGAGTGAGGCCTCTTGTTAAATATGGTTTATTGTGATGTAAACTCTGCTATGGGTATTGTGGATTTGTGTAAATTTAATTGTTTGTATTTTATGCATTAGTAGTATTCCATGTTCATATAACTATCCGGGCTTATATGATTCAGACGGTACCTGATATATCCCAATATTCCCAAATCTAATACCAAATATAGTTTTCATATAAATTCCTTTAGTTTTCTTGTACATGTTCTACGTGTTACTCCTAATACTAGTTCTTAGAGTATTAGCTACCTAATCACTCTCCCGACCTCGCTTATGCTTCGCCACCCAGAACTTCCAATAAGAGAGAAACTAGCAATGGTATTACACTACATCACCTAAAATTCACAGTTCTCGTACACACAACATTATATGCAATTCAGATATCATATTCCTCTTCGAAATCGACCGTAAGATTTTACATTCGCAAATGTCATCATTGGAAATACACCTGATATTCTTCACTTTTCAGGTGGCAAAATTTTCATCTGTTTATAATTTTACTTTCCTGGAAACGCTCTTTAAGGTCTACATCCACACAATCGATAATTTTGTACAATTTTCACTCAAAGTATTTTTCATAGCAGTGAATACATTATCTGTGTGTTGACGATCGTCTAGACACCTTCCTTTATCTGCGAGATCTTGCTTGTGTCAGGTCCAGCTCACACGCTTTTCTCTCAGAACACATATGAATAATCAGCAATGGCTTGCATTGTTTGTATCAGATCTTTAGTAAGACAATTTCCTTTAAGAAAGTCAAGGTTTACATTTTATACATACACATTTGTTGTTTTGATGGAGCTGAAAATTTGTCAACATGGTGAAATAAGCAAAATGTTCAAATTACTGTAGGAGTGATAACTAACTGGAGGTTTTAGTGCCAGCATCACTTTTATGGTTTTCGAAATATGTGAAAGCAGGGAAAGAACGTCTTGATAATTGTCTGTCAGAAATTCTACAGTAAGGGCTCTCTGACAGTGCATCGAGCGGTACAAAAGGGTCTCAAGTTTTGTTTCGATTTGCGTGTGTAAGCATGGCATAAAACCAAGGGGATTTTCTTATCATATTGTTTAAATCTTTAGCAATATTTATCACACTTCTGCAGGATTCAATGTGCCTTATTCTGTCTTGTACCACTAAATTTATTGAGTGTATAAAACAATGCAAATTTATCAATTTGAAAAACCCTTGTGTACCTTGCTATACTACTTAGCACTATCATAGCACTGTCTGCGACAATTCTGGATATTCATCCCCAACCTTAACAAAACGTCACTAGCAATATCAAAGTGATTGGCTGCATCCGTTGCTGAGAAGCCAATGGAGTGCTCTTGCTCCTTAAATTCGTTAATTGAAAAAAAAAAATCCGTATTTGTTCTTCGCCACATCAGCAGACCAAAATAACACACATCCTTAATTTCTTTTGCCAATGAACAACGCCACTTGTTTCAAGTGTGATTTCAAGCATTTCGATTTCCATATTGCGTGGAATCCACTAAGAACTATCTTCTAATTTTTGGAAATTCTTTGCATTACAGATTAAAATACTGGTGAAAATTACTTGTTTTGTCTTTATGTCCTCGGATTACTGGTCCCTGTTTTCTTTGATAAGTGTAAAAACGCTAAAATAATTATACAAGCGACACGGAAATGTTGATCGTGGAAAACTTTTTCCACTGTTTTTTTTTCAGTAGGCGATTTACAAACTAAATTTAAATCTGTAGAATAGGTATACTGAAACCGGACGGCCATAGCACAGTTGGTAAAGTGCTGGCTTTACATTCAGATGGTCCTGAGATCGAGCCCAATTACAATATTTCTAAATGTGTTCGCAGACGAGGACAGATCACATATATCCAGTTCGATGGAAGTTCTACACAATTCATTGTAGGTGGTTACATACCAGGGTATTCTCCAGATTGGTGATTTCATTATTATATTGTCCTTGCCTTTTTGCAGTGCTGTCTACGCGAGTTTTTCATGACGGGATACGAAACTGTAACAATGATACCAAGTTTGTGCAGTCTAAGCCATTTTCAATTATTTTCCTAAGAAATAACAGATCAGAAATGCTACGTCTTTACTCTAATGAACATACGCATAGTACATTTTCTAAGGTAGAAACGTTGTTAAATTTTCTTCCCATTCTTACTACAAATGCTAGAAATTTAAACGGTTCATTTGTAATAGTTTTATGTGGCAGTTAAACGTTAATTTCATATCAAACGCGACATCAAGATTTTTTATCTACATCGGGCCTACTTATGAATTTAACAATTAAATCTATAAATCGTTTTATTTGTACTGAATGATTAAATTCCGTATTAATTGGAAGTTGATTGATAACGCACCAGTTAGTAAAGTTGCCTAAACTATGCTGTAGTTTTATGGCATCATCATGGAATTAATTTTAGCATATATTTGAGGTCATTCGCAAATAGCACTTTTTCATTATCTGGTAAGAATTGCGGTAGCTCATTAATGAACAAGGGGAATAACAACGGTCCAAGATTCGAGCCTTGCGGAACTCATGACAGTGCTATATATTCGTCAGATTTGTGTTCCTTAAATAGAACAGACTGTCTGCGATTAGTTAGATAAGAGCACATGAACGTAATCAAAGGCAGAGAGAAGTAATGGTGATTTAATTTACCTAGTAATACATTGTGATTAAGTCTGCCAAATGCCTTTTCAAAGTCAATATAAATTGCATCGACTTGCTTTCCTTTGTCCAACGAGTTTTCAATAAAATCTGTAACAATTGTAAGGTTCGTTACCGTGGATTTTTGTGAAACAATGGCATTGTTTAGTTGAGATAACTGCGTTAAAATGATTAATAATTCGTTGATATACAATCAGTTCAAAGAATTTTGCAAATATTGGTAAGATTGCTATAGGTCTGTGGTTGGTAATTTCTCTTCTCTTCTTTGTTTTAGGTATAGGACAAACTAAAGCAGATTTCTATTTGTTATGGAAAATACATGTTTCTAGTACCAAGTTGAACGCAATCAATAGGGAATATTTAAATTTATCAATACATCCTTTCACTATATACGAGGGTATACCATCAGATCTAACTGTCGTTTTGGATTTTAGATTCTTGACAGCCTTTCCTATTTCGTTCAAATGTATTTGAGCAACAGGCAGTATTCAGATTTGCTATCAAAATTAGTGAACGGTTGAGAAGATGATACAAATACTGATTGGAAGTACTGTGCAAACGTATTAGCTATTTCTTCATTGTTACACAAATTTGACCTTGAAATTTTAATATATTTGGGGGAAGATGTTTTGATTTTAATAAATTTCCACGGTTAACCTGGATCATCATTGATATTATTTTCAGAATTTGATATAAAGGTCTTATAGGCTATTTCTATGTCTTTCTTGACTTCCCTACGCAATAGAACAAATTCCTGATAGTAGGGTTTTGAATTTTCAATTTTGTATGCATATACTTTATATGATAAATTGTTTTAACATTGAGCTTCCTAATAACGTCTTTAGTAAAAAAAGGACAGATACTTTGGGACAGAGTTTTTTTTCTTTTTTCTTTTTGCAGGGGACACATTTGATAATTATTTCATAAATAATGTCTTAAACTTTACTAACTAAGTCATTAACATTATTATACTCTTTTAAGCATCTCCAATCAACTTCCAGTATATTTTAAGGTAGGTTTAATGTACTTTATGACACGGATCTTTTTGCGCCCTTAATTTAGGAAATATTGTAGTGGTTAGCTTGTTGATAACTTTGAGTAAATCATAGAAAAACTGTCACTTTATTCTTGCCCCCCTCTGAAAACCACAAGATGGGCGCCCATGCTGAATTAGAATATGTTAATTCATCAATCCAAGATAGTAGCAACACAAAACGACTTCATTTTAAACTGGTAAAGCTCGCTTGCTTCGTAATTTCGATTAACAGTGGGGGACACAAGTGGTTCCGAACCCACGTTAAACTATAGGTCCCGTCCTTAGGACGTTATCTTTATCCCATGCAAATCAACCCACTATTGGTTCACCCTGTCAGGAACCTTCATGTCACGACCTTCCTTGCGGTAGAACACCTATTATCATTATCACACCCTTTCGCGAAATTTCATATTTTAGTTTCCGTTAGGTGCTGTCTGCATTTCACAATGGTTTGATTGTGAATGTTTAAAACCATAGAGTTATAATAACTAGAGGGTGCATCAGGCTGTTTCCTGGGCGATGAGAGTGAAGCCAAAAGACGGAAGGCACTAGCACCACATTGACTTGCCCCATATTTAGAGGCCCTCTTTTCCGAGTAGTGCTTTCTCATTGTTATCGGAAGAGAAAGGTATTAATTAGAAGCGGGCACATCAGATGAAACCTCCAAAATAGTTATCGTTGTGCGAGAAGACATCTGTTTTGCAGAGAATTGACAATTATGAAATGGAGGGGAGCACAACGACTACTTCAGTTTTACTCCTGCTATCTTCGGAGATTGCCGTATGTTCCAAAAAGGAAGTCCTCACAGTACTACTAGGTATAAAGGGACTCTAATGGGAGCCACACAATATGGCTGCCGCTGAACCGTAATTTGGTTTCATATTACATCATCTATGTTCCCTCTATTAATTATAACTCTATGTTTGAAAACTAAACAACAAAAGATAAAATGTATGTTTCTAGAATAACAGTTGAGATGAACAACGAGACTTTTTAAGACAACGAAAGTATTCGCATCATTTAAAAACGAAATTTATTTTAGCCTTGTTCAGGTAAAACAAATGTCTTACATTTCTTTACTTTTATTTTATCTCTTGTTTCGAATTCATGTTGGAACTTGTTAAATGGTGAATTGTAGCATATTTTTCAAGTGAATGCTCACAAATTGTTGTGTTGGGTATCGAGCAGTTTGCGAGGATAAAGGTAAACTTGATAAATGTTGATTTATCGACTATGCAAGGATATTTCTTGTACTTGAAGAAATATGCATTATAGGTATACGGTAACAATGTACACAAAGTATTGTCAGCATCACGTTGTTAGTTCATGGTATATTAGATTACGCACTACTTACGATTATGATATGTACGTATGTTAATCCAAAGTATGGTTAATCTAATGACATGTACATTTATTTCCATATGAAAGTAACTTCAAGGAATAAAGAGCATTATCATTTCAAGTAGATTGAGTAATTTGTTGTTGATGCTATTACTTGTTTAGCAATTTCATGTTTCATTTCAATTGGATAACCTACCCACGCGGCAGTTCAGTATAGCAAGCAGTATACTAATGGTGTTTATGAAGCAAAGAATAAAATAATAATATATGTGAAAACACTTTTCGACCTTATACTGGTAATAGGGAAAGCCGCTGCATTTGATGCTTAGCCAAACATCATAGACACTGTTTCCACATGTTATTTCCTCACTGAGCTCCGTTGTGGCCGCACGAGTTGTCTTCGCTCCAGAACACTGTCTAAGGAAGCATTTTTCTTCTTCGCTTGAGTTGGGATTGACAAATGGTGTGTGACTGTGTTGTGTGTTAGTCATAAGAAATAACTATGCCTATGAATATTTTAAAAGCGCATCCGAAAAGTAAATAGTGTGTATTCATTTTGTTCAGTCTGCTACGATTTATCTATGTCCCAAAGTAAACAGAAGTAACGAAACTGGTTTAAAATTCTACAAGAGAAGATTAATTTAAATCCGATTTTCATTAATTCCGGTCAAATGGAAGGTATCTAATGTAAATGTGATATAAACCCATTGAGTACAATTCCTTTCAAACTGAAAATGAGCAAATACGTTAATGATTTTCACTGCATTATGAATTGAAACTTTAAAAATAAAATGTTAATGAATTTAACGATAATTCATATGCAAAGTGAGAACAATGAAATCATTTCCTCCTCTGGCAAATGAAAGTGCAAAGTTTCATGTTTTAATGGGAGGACATTGGTTCAACATTTTCTTCTAATAACATGATAAATATCATGGGATTGCCTATGACATATTCGAAGGAAAAAAGCTAACCCCCGAGGTCTTAATTACTTCGGAAAGGAACTGGAGGAATACGACCATACAAAACAGGTATATTCCCCGTTTGTGTGGATAAGTGTCCTAGGAAATTCCTTGTTCAGAGATTCTGCCAGTTGTCCCTCCATATTCTTGAGCACTCCTCCCCAACATTAATGTTTATACTTTTAAAAATCTATAGAAACCTTCAAAACTCTGCTTACCCCCCTCCATAATTATACCTTTACACCATCGGAGACAGTCAGTGTTTCTTTCAGGCACCCCTCCGGAGAGAATATACCGCTCCGCGGGCAAAATTGTAGTTTACTATTTATCCTACTATTGTAATACTAATTGTACAAGTAACGCCCTCCCGCTTCTCTGAAATGCCCTTCCCCCCCCGGGGCAAATTTTCTGAACGAAAGCCTGCGGAGACTGTTGGTTTAAAATTCGGAGATCCACCAATCTGTCTGATGCTCCCAGTAGCATTTCTCAGTTTTACCTACCGAACGACTGTAGCACAAATGGTATAGTGTTGACTTAGCAATTGGAAAATTCTGGGAACAACCCTAGAGGTCGCCTATCCTGACAGTTTTCCGTGTCTTTTTCTTAACGCACCAGTTAATTGTCGAGATAGTATCTTCAAATTAGACCTTGTCCTACTTCCTTCTAATATCATCTACCCTATCCTATCCGACCTGAGCCAAATTTGCAAAAAGGCCATAAATAATTTCAAATTCTTACTCAGTTTCGCTAGTCGAATGCTGAATCATACTTTCAATTATATCTAGAGCCAATATCTCGCTCCAAAAGTGGACAATGTATTGAAGTGTAAGTGTTCTGGTATCTACGGTCAACGGCCATCACAAGTCTGACTTATAAAATACATCGGCGAACACAAATTCAGAGGAAAAGAGCAGATAAGACGAGAGATGACATGAGCTCTATTATAGGTATGGTGATCATATTTTCTCAGTCAAAATTCGGGACAGGTCTTACCGAGATCTAAAGCCCTCCCGCTTCTCTTTTGAGGATGGTTTGAACGTCAACCAAAGAAAAAATATTCAGGCATAAATTTATCTAAAAGTTGCATTTTATTAAAAACTATTTCCTCTTCGAAAATTAAAAAAATAGCACCAATTTTAGTTTAATTCCCGGGTGATGAGCCGTTATAGCTTACTTGCTATGACATTTCTTCAGATGCAATAACTTATGATTTAAGTTATTATAACTAAGCTATTATTAATTAGTTCATAATTGATTATGAACCCCCAAGAGCGCTACAGTGAAATAAATATAAAATTTACTTCAAATGTCCATATTAAGTTAAACTATATCGCACTTTCTTTTAAGGAATTTGGGACTTTTATTATCTTTTTCCGGCCACAACCCTCAAATTCCGGACTTCCCTGGAAACTAATAATAACACAAAATACATATTGTCTCGAAAACATGATTGAATTTGAAAGGAATGATCATTTTGCCACACTCACAAACAACAGCGGATACACACACACACACACACACAGAGAGAGAGAGAGAGAGAGAGA
>JAGDQP010005181.1:3122-20829 GCA_022664845.1 Lepisma saccharinum
TTCTCTCTGGTAAATCCTTTGCACAATTTCTCCAGTCTTGAATTCAGTAACTTCTTTATAATTAGCTTGGACACTATGAAGTTTCCAAGTTTAATTTTCTGCACTTTCCCATGCCCATAACTCGAAATCGAATAATTTCGAAGCTTGTGAACATAAATTAAAAAGTCGTCTTCGAAAGTTCAGAATTGGTTACTAGCTGTAAAAACACAAAGGTTCCAATATTTTCAATATGACCAGGGTTCACTTCCACACCTATCGTAGCTTAAAAAACAGTGTTGCTTGTGAATTCAGAACCGAGAAACCGTAGCTCATTGGTAGAGATTTGGCGTAGCATTCGGGAGATCGTGGGTTCGATCACAGCGGCCGACTATCCTGACTGAGGTTTTCCCAGGGGTTTTCCTCAGTCACACCAGGCAAATGCCGGGATGGCACATTCAACTTTGGCCTTCCCGAATCTTTTCCCCTTCCCTGTCTTGACCTCAACTATAGATGCCTAAAGGCCATACATAAAATTAAAAAAAATAATTGTGAATCCCATGTAAATATTCATCAAAATATATTTAAAATAATTTTAGCTATACAGAAATTACTTTCCACTGCTGCTTTCTTCTCGTTTCTTATGCTCCTGAAATCAAAATCCCTTACTAATCTTCTTCTGTCAGCAAGAATAACAAGCTTTTCGTTTCCTTTTACCATTCAAAATATTTTCGTTCCTATAAGTGTCGAGTAACCATATCGCTCACTGTCCGCGGGCGGTGTTATAGCTAGAAGCAAACAGGAAAAAATATTCAAGTCACCCACCATTGCAAACATTTCAACAGCAGGTGCAGATGGAATGGTCGCAATGCAACGTTGTCGCTTCCTCAAAGTAAAAAATCGACACTAATTTTTTGAGTATGTTGAAATTGTGAGACATACCATTCACAGACATGTATCTCCTCTAGATGTGGGTAAAATTTGAAGTTTATTAACATTAAAAATAAGGGAGAAAATTGTTAAAAACATTGCAATGCTTTTTAAATGGACTAACGTTCGAGGGAGTTAGGGCTAGCAGAGCACCTTAATGATGCTTTGTCCGTCTGCAACTTAAACGAGAGCAGATAGAGAGAAAATGACTTCAGATAACTCGATGACATGAACTTCTGTGGAATTGTATACATAATAATGTATCTTTAACAATTTTCTTAGTGGATTTTTCACTGCTTTCTTCAGTTAACATATCTGAACCAATGTACTAATTATCGCGACAGCTTTTGTTTACTTTTTAAGAATACACATTTCAGTATGTCATCCGAGTTAACAACATAATGGTTTTGAACTTGCACAGCCTGTACCAGAAGCAGTATTGATGTTGAAAAAAATATTTTAGACGGAACGGTCCAATTATATACGATAAATTTAATAAAAAGCATTTTTACTTGATTTTACGATAGCAAACACGATAACTAAGGAACCTTTTAACATTAAGGATACGATTTAAGAGCGTCATAACAATGGCTAAAACACGTCTAACTCAATAGCAAATTAAATACTTAAGAATGGTTGCTACTGGTGAATAATTATGTGTGTAGTCAATTTCCAAAACCGCCCTTCTCCAAGCGTCATTAAGTGTTGGGAAATCGACAAAATCACTTGTAATACACATCTTATTTTTCAAAGCTAGAGTAAATTTGCAACCATGATTATCTCAGAATTAGTGTTAGAAGTTTTAGTTTACCAATATTCTACCTTTTTTTTTCAGAAAAAGATTGGGAAAGATAAAATTTTTCAAATTTTACTGTTCATTTTACTGTCCTTTTACTTTCTTATGATAATTGAATGATTTTGTTGAAGTTCTGGAATCATAAAATTTTACTGATGTATTAGAATGTTTTTAAAATAAACTCAATAATTACAATATCTCAATTTAAAATTTTTGTAAACAAGAGCGCTTTTGGAAAAGGACTACACATTTAAAAAATAAATGTAGCATACAGTAAAACGTTTGTTAACCGAAACTGAAACAAAAATCAAAAAAAGATAAAATTTGAAATGATTACAGAAGAGGATAGAAGATTTTTTTTAAAAAAAAGCAAACTTAGTTGTATAAGTTGTCCAACGATAGAAGCATTTAAAGCTTTATTAAAAGTCTGTTATATACGTAATCTAAAAGTGTATTTTTATCATTGCCTTCAATTTTTTCACTTTAAACTTTGGAAAATTACACATTTTTGAACAGAAATTTTGGTTATCTGAAATGACCCCCGCCCCTTTATTTCGGATAACAGAGGTTCTACTGTATAGTTAATATAAATTGCGACGACAAGAATCCAAGATAATGATGCCATTAACAATTCAGTTTAAATTTATTGTCAAAATATAAATCGAAAACACTTTCGAAATTATTGCATCTGTACCTTCGTGGATTTATGCCGGTTATCTCGATGCTGGATTTTAATTATACCGGAACTTCGTCCCGGTGAGTTCCAGTCCAACTTTAGCCACTGATTAGAATCTACTGGAAACACTATCCTTTACTTAAACTGTAGTAGTGAAATGAAAGGTTAGGTTGTAAACACTGGATAGTGTTAAATGTTCTTCAAATTTTATGGGATAATCTATAAACCTATTTTTGTTTGTTTAATTTTATTTTGTTGCAAATCTGATTAAAAATTCAATTCAAATGTAGACTTTTGTGTTATATTATTTAGTCTTAAGAATCTAAAGCCTAAATATGTTTTTTTGGATAGTGGGGATTTGTTCTGTTTTCAAAAGTGAAAAGCTATGCTAGTACAATTGAGCAAGTGATTCGCATGGAGTCTTGTTTCATAGCACACAGAGCGGAAATGAAAAAGTGAAGAAAGAAAACAGAAAATCTTTGAAATATGAACATGCTGAAGAATGAAAAAAAAAAATAGCTGAATTTTAAACTGTTTACGTGAAGAAGAAGTGCTGAAGAGAACACCTAAGAAGCTAACAATATTGGAAAATAAAGAAACTCCGTAGGACATTGGCTTCACAGGGATTGTTTTGTGGAGAATGGAACTGAAGATACAGTTCAAGAAAATAAAAGAAAAGGAGGATACAACTTCTTGATAGCAGGAAACCAAATCGTTTGCTAAGACGAAAAAAGGAGCAAATTTGGGATTAAGGAGGAAACTAAGCTTTCCTTGAAGAGTCTACCACTTTTCGTGGAACACTAGTTATGACTATAGTTGAAGACCTGAATTGTAAAACATCCCAAGCCACCTTTTTCGTACTTGCATTTTTTTATTTTTGTCGGTATCTATGTTCCAAGGGCTATCCACTTGCATACATATTACATTCCAAACCCAACTCAAAAACATTTTTTTGATGCAAAATAATTTCATCTGAATAGAATAACATACCAAGACCTTGGACTGTTTTTGTTCCTCCTGAAAAAAGTACTCCGGTGTATAACAGTGTTGAAGAGCAGCCCGTTCACTATTCAGTAACTATATGTGTATATAGTATTATTCTTGCAGTTCAAAACATGGCGCACACGCATGCAATATTCAGAAATTCCTGAGCCATTCAGATGAGTTCAGGTATGCCAGGCTGACTCGGCTCAGAACTATGTCTTTCAACCCCAAGACTGATGGAGGAGTGGAACAGTTTGTGACGTCAAGATATTGTCAAATCCGAGACCTTGATCCCGTGAGCAGTGAGGTCCATATCTGTAATTCGTTGATCCCTCTGTTACCAGTAGTATTTCAGAGGCAGCTAGAACCGTTCGGAACATGTCTTTCCCAAAGATGCAGATTGGAGCTAATACATGACACCATAGAATCGAAGAAGGCATCCGCTAGAACTCCGACTGGGGAGTGTCATGGAGAAGAAAAGGCAAAAATAAAAGTAACGGATATTAATGAAGTCGATGTCAAGGAAGAAGCCACCATGACTAAGCGTCCGGATTCAAGGGATTTAAGGATATGCCCTGTTCTTCAATGAATCGCAACGAATGCAAAGCAAAACGAAGTATCGTCACAACTATTACGATCAACAGCATCACGGTCGGTGGAATGAGCGATGTAATCAAGACTGCGACGAGAAACACCGAGTGACTAGTAACCGAAACCCCCCAGAAGAAAACGCGATGGAAGGGGAGAGTAGAGGTCAGAAAGTCATTGATCCCGGTGGGATGTTCACTTCCTAATCGTTGATAGGACCACCCTCCTAGGGAATCAGAGGAAGGAGTAGCGACGATGGATTGGAGACCCGTAAACGATGGACGATATCCTTCACGAGGTTGAGTGTTCCGATTAAGGACTTCGCTCGCCAAGATCGGTTATGGATATCATGATAGTGTCACGCTGTTAACTGGAGCGACGGTAGGAAGATTTCGAAAATAGATTAGTACGTCAATATGATGAAAGGATTGCACAGTCAGAACAGTCTAAGAGTTGTACTAAAGGGAACAATTGTAAGCAGGCGTTGAAGACGTATGTGAAGAATCCACTGAAAGGATGCTAGGAAATATGACTGCCACTCGATGAGAGAGCAGAAGGAAATAATTACCCGATGAGTCCTGGAGATGACGTGTCGAGTCCAAGGACAGAGTGGGGCTGACAGTGGAATGGTTTACAAAGTGTGAAACCACATTTCTCCGACCGCGGGATAGAATAGAAAACTGCCTCTTATGCTTTGATATGGTACGCCGTATCAACTAGCAACCTCGAAGATGTTCAACACACATGTAGAAAGTATACCCTGCTTGTTGCTGCGAGAAGATTTTGGTAAGTGATGCCATGGGAAGGAGCCATATCTACGGCATTCCTTCGTACAAACTTCCCTCGCACGACGCCTCCATGACGGAAATTAAGTAGCTGAGGAAATTTTGAGTCTAGTTATGAAATAGAAAACTGGTAGAGTCCAACAGCGGCTTAAGCCTACCTTGTGAACGAAATGCGTCAATTGTCCAAAACTTAGACGTTATCGAAGAAATTAGTGTTATACTTATTGCATATATGCATATATGTTTACTTTCTAGTGTGCGTGAAGTTTGTGCGGTCGTGTGTGATTCTATACGTAGTTTGAAGCTATTCAAGTGATCTCAATGACTGATCTATGAGATTAGCCTTATGTGTGTAAATATAAATAATGCGTGATTGTATCTGTTTTCGTGTGTGTACGACAATGTGCCAGGATTCGGAGTCACGATCGGGCGTCATGTGTTGAACAGCAGCTCGTTCACTATTCAGTAACTATATGTGTATATAGTAAGTATTATTCTTGCAGTTCAAAATATGGCGCACACCCATGCAATATTCAGAAATTATTTTTGTCGTTTTCCAGTTGTTGTTTTTTTTTAATAAACTTTTAATACTAATTAACTGAAGATATAAATAAGTTCACTCTGTAATTTTATTAATATAACGTAACGTTTCATTTTATAGATATTCAACTATGCATATCGACAGCCATCGTAATTTGTTGTATGCTACTGTATAACCCGGACAGCATGTACCCTGTCGTTAGATCGGTGCAAATAGTATTTTTGGCTTTTTCAACAATAATGTAAGTACTCCTTCGAACCACATGGTTTTTATTGATGAACGACTTCTATCCAGCTTCGTGGAGTTTCACGAGTGACTGCTTCTCTACGAGGAGTGAAACTTGCAGCGTTGAACATAGCAGTGCAGGCATTACCCCCCTTGTCTTCCCCCTTATTCCGACACTACAGTAGACGACCGTATCTCACTTTGAGATACGGAATCTACACACCTCTGCGGTTCCTAACCAGTGGACCGCGGGCGACCATATCTCTTCGGAGGTCTGAAACCAGTAGCTCATACTACCTTTCCACAACCAGTGGACCGCGGGCGACCATATTTCTTCGGAGGTCTGGAACCAGTAGCTCACCAACTCAGGTTAACAACCAGTGGGCCACGGGCGACTGTTTCTCTTCAGAGGAACGGAACCAGTAGCTCATATTCCATTCGCGACACCTTGTCTCATAGACCCAAGCTTGTCGCTGTGTTGCTGAGGCGCACCGTTGCAGGTGGACTTAAGATGTTTTGCATTTCAGGTCTTCAATTGGTATCTAACTAATAATAGTAATAATGTAAACAGGATGGGCTCCTTGTGAATGAATAAATTAAAATCCTTTAATTGGTTCTCGGCGTCATAATGTTCATTAGCACAACATCTTACTAAACAGCAAACATTGTAGCTACTTAGTCATCATTACAGCAGAAAGTTGTTACATCGCAAAATCATCAAACTAAATATGTAATACACATCTATCCTAGCACGAATATGGAAATGAGAACAAAATACAAGGGTGGAAATTATTTTATACAACCAGAAGATTTTCAGGTAAAGCTGTTACAAATTTATTTGGTGTTCCGAATGAAGAGGATCAAAGCATAGAAATAAAGAAACGTTATACTTTATCCTTTATTTGATATTTTAAAAAATCTTACAATTCCTTCCGTGATCGGAATTCTTGTCATTGAGAATCAGTAAAATAACACGAAATTACAAAATAATCATGTCTGGTCCTTAGCTCACCCAAGAAACTAATCACACGTAAGCACGGGAATTTATAATTACCACCAGAGGAAGCAGAAGAAAAGAAGAGAAGACGAAGAATAGGCAGGGCATTACGCGAAAATTGGATGGATAAAAGACGAAATAGAGAATGAAAAATAAATCAATGAGCACAAAAGCGCGAAGAGAATGTAGATTTATGGGCAACGTCGTACAAACAAAATAGCTTCATCAGTGAGTTCTTTCTTTTTCTTTTCCTTGTGGTTCGTCTATTCCTATATATGCATACACATAACATACAGCGTCAATGGGCGGTGCCTTCAAGTATTATAAATGTGTATCTTTACAATGACGCCCCTCCTAAGTCTATGCCCTGATAATGAAGAAAGGTCACTTTGAGATCAATCATTGGAAGCTGTCTTTTATACCTGGTTAAGTTGCTTCACTACTCAGTAACTCCTATTTATTACATTCACATGAAAAAGAAAGGAGAGGAAGACGGAGAAAGAGAGAGACCAACATGAGCAGATACTCGCTTCTGTGTTTTTCTTAAACAATACAATTGGCAGCGCTATTACATATTGAGTTTGAAAAGCTTGTAAAATATTATGTTGTAGTTTACCTCCACGTTATTACTACAACCATTTATGGAAAGTAGAAGCATTTAGGTGTTTCATGACGCAGTGATGCTGCAAGAGCCTGCTAGTAACAAAAAGGGATCTTTTGTACACATTAAGTGAGTTAACTTTTCACTTCGATACTTTTCCATCTTTGACCAATATAGACATTTTGCGGACATTTTCACATAAGTTAGTGTGCTTCAATAAACGGTTTTGACAGTCTAAGAAAGAAGAAAAAATGCGGGGAATTGATAAACTCTTCTGTTAATTTTTAAGATAAATGCTGCGTTTATAAAATTCTGTTGTGATTTGAATTTGTTAGTAGCGGGAGATGGTCCAATCAATGCACTATACTTTACCCCTAGAAAAATTATAATGCATGTTACATGTCCTTTTTGAACCCTAGCTACGTTTTTGTTTTATATTTCCTTCAAAAGAATCCAGTCTGAGGTAACACAATGAAAACTGTGCCACTGAGGTTTCAGCTCAGGACTTACTATTGAATGTAAAGCTCTCCGGGTGGAACCTGAGGAATTCAAGGTTCTAAACATTGAAATTTGAATACATGTAGAAAAATAAGGAAACTTAAAGAGACACTATTAATTTGTTTTAAAAAATTATCAACATGTAGAATATGAGACAACAGGGTGTCGAAAGGTTTCGTTGCACTGAAAGTAACGCTTATCACATTGAACTGGTTCCAACAGGAGGTGTTAGAAATAGGTTGGTTGGTAAAGACCTTCGTCAGGATTTGTAGTGCAATATGTTTTTTGTGTTTCTGGGTGCAACTACTGAAGTGTATGTGGATATCCTGCGTACACCTTCGTCTTCTGTGCCGTCCATAGGAAATCGCCAGGCCGTGACAGATTCAATGAATGGAACCGGCTGGCAACAATCTCTGGGAAAGAATGGATTTATTTCCTCCAGAAACTGTAGTGATGCTGTAGTGAGACAAAGAAAGGTTACCAGACACAGAACACTTCCTCGTGGCGCTCTCTTCATAGACCTACAAATATTTTCAAATTCCATTCAGATCATAAGTGTATTCTTACATTAGTACGAGTTCTACTGCAAATAGTTCTCCTCGGATATTAAGGAGTACCAAGTAAGTAGTTCGGCAAGTGCGTGTCCTTCTTGTAATTTGAAGTTCCTGGGATCGAAATCCTAAACTGGCTTCCTTCTTTTTCTTCTGTCACTAGTTTATTATCGCGATAATTCTTTAAACTAACGTCAGGACCACTATCTTCCATAGTCCTTCTAGCACGATAGGCTGATGCTAAAATTGTGACAGGCGGAAAACTGCAGTTGCTGTTGGTGTCCACAGATGTAAGGTTTTAGTATCAAGAAGACATCTAAAACTTATTCCTGATTCATCTATCTGCCTTCAGTACGCTTTTAGGAAAGCAACGATAATATATATTTATGATAATATATATGTTACATATAAGTAAAAGAAACATGATAAATAAATTTTAATTTTAGACATTTAAAACACATGTTACTAAAACAAAATTGATTAAATTCATAAAATAAGATCATGAATCACTTAACTTCAATTTGGAAAACCAGCAGAAGACACTTTTACTAGCGAGATTATAAAATTGGGACTGACAATCGATATCCTCATACTCATATACAAATCCAGGTCTTGTTAGAATGTTTAGATTCACTACACGTAACTATCTGAAACGCTTAAAATATAGAGAAACGGGCAACTAACCATACCAGTCACGGTTAATCTGCTGATTAAAACCAAGATTTACATGAAAGGTAAAGAGAAATTGGGGGGGGGGGGAGATAAACTGTAATTCCTAACGAAAAACCATAGTTTAAACACTTCCAATTTCTGTTTTGACAATTCGCTTTCTTTCTGTATGTTTTAAGACCGGTTTTTCTTTACGACAAAATAAAAAGGAAGACTTGTCGTCTCCCCTCTTTCTATACTAATCCTTTACAGATTTCTTTTACAATGCCGACTTTAGTCTTAAACATCTTTCCTTTTAAAACATCTTTTCATGACTACAGCCAAACATACTCCAAGTTCGCTCAGTCAATGGAAAAACAATCCATTAAAACTTATGTGCCTCCAGTTGTCCACAAGATTATTATACAAGTGTCTTTTTCCTTTACCTTTTTTTCTTTCAGCCTTTTACTATACATATACAAGAAACTTGTAGCTTTATGGCAAGCCGCACTGACTGACATGAACATGTTTATATTACCGGTAAAGTTGAACATTCTGGATCAGGGTTCTTATAATAGAGGATGATGATAGTGTGTACTGCGAAACTTGACTCACTGTTGATTTAGAAAGAAAGTAAATAATCGGCGAAAATGCTCAGCAGAAATTACAGCGGCAGCTGTGTATTTAGAAGTATTTTTTTCTTCTACTATTTTTAAAGCATTATTTTTCCTTGCCACTGGAATAGTTTTCTGGTTAAAAATCATTTTTAATTTGTTAGTAGATGTGTAACATCAGAGATGCGCTGTTTTCTTATAAGATGTTTTGATACGTTTCTAGCTAGGCCGCCGTTGATCGAGAATCTCGGGATCTAACAAGCTGCAAAGGTACACTGAGCAAATCTCCACCAGTAACTTATGATGAAAATATGGCCCAATTGTTGTACGATCTCTTCCTCTCCTGTTCAGACGGCGTTTTGACTTTGTGCTTACACTAGGAGAAGTAAAGAAGTAAGTTTAACAACTAACTTCTACCCCATGTCTGCTGTATTTACCCCATAATTTATTTTTACTATCCATGGAAGAAGAAAAGGGAAAGAAGTGGCACTGACCTAATTTAATGTACCACCTCTTTTCGCTTGTACTACTGAAGAAAACCAGCAATAATAATAGGGATTCGAATTGTACCACTACCTCCACACATGCAGTGACTAGATCACGCAGTATGTTTCCATACTCATGACTACGTCTTTTATTGAAAGATATTAGAAGCCATAGAATCAAATTTTGACCCAAAGCACTGGTTTAAAGAAATTTAAGATACACAATGCGCTACAGAATTCAACGGGAGTTTCTGAAAATATTCTACAAGAAAGAAACAAGAAAAAGACAATCTGTCATCCATTTTCCAAATTGCTTTCTTGTTATTGAATTTAGAATTATTTTCCTACAAAATGCCTAAAATTGCTGTTTTAAATTTTACTTTAAGTTGGATAATGTAACGAACAGGCGGTTTAACCAAAGAACGAAACTTCAGCATCAAAAATATATTTAAAAAAATTGCAACATGTATGTAAAATGTTTAGGAAATATTATTTTGGGATTCAAAAGGACTATCATATATTTTATAATTTTTATTATACTTAATGCATTCTAATTTTGGGATTTTTCTTTTCATATTCCCCAATTTCAAATTAATTTTACTGATTTAACACGGTAAAAAAAATCACAATAAAATTCTACGGCAAAATACATTGACATATTTTGAACTGAATGTTCATCTTCATTTCAATCAAAACTTTGATCTCAAATTTTCAAAATTCCAACGTTTAAGACTAAATAACGCAAAAATAGCGAGTTTTAGTCTCCAATGTGTATTGAGTTTTGTTTACTTTTACGTGTGAAATATACTCACAGATTTTGTCGATCTAATTCTGTCACAAACTGTATAGTACTCAAATACTCATCTTGAATGTGGAAATTTAGAGGTAAAAAACTTACAATGTTACTTTCATTCATACTATCAAACAGAAAACATTTAGTTCATAATAATATACTCGTACTACTACTTCATATTATTTTATAGATCTATTAATAGAACATAAATTTTCAGATCAATTTAACTTCAAAGGTACATATTCATTTATTTTCTTAGTTTACGTTAGTGGACTGTATAGGCATTTTTGGCCCGAGCCTTTCACAAATCTAAGGCGCGATGTTCCTCAGCGAGTACATATTCCGGGTCAAGATATGGCGAGCATTTGACTAACGAAATTTAAGAGAAACCTGTATAACAAAACATTTTAAAAGTTGACAATTCTTCTCGTGCATATCAAGCCAACTCGCAAGACAAACAATCATGTCAATTAGTCAGCAAGGACTTTATATATATATATATATATATATAGTATATATATAGAGTATATATATATATATATATATATATATATATATATATATAGAGAGAGAGAGAGAGAGAGAGAGAGAGAGAGGAAGAGAGAGACTTCGGATGGACACTGTAGGAGGAACGCACCCTACTTGTGCTTGCGAGCTCCAGATTTTCTTCAGTTTCACCAGGTAAATGTCAGTATGGTATCTAGATAAAGGCTTTGACCGTTACTTGATCCGTCTCTAATCCTAGAAGAGTGCTCGCCGAGGAACATCATCCCTGCAACACTTTACGGGCTCAGGCTATAGCTCCCTGTATGGGCTGAAACATAGATTACATAAACAAAGTTTCAAGTTAAGAACACAATATGTATGGAGTATGGTATGAATCTTCCGGATAGAAGACAACAGTAACTATATCTGGTTGTTTGGGAATCCGTAGGCCTTGAAATTACTTACTAATGAATTTAGCTTTACCTTAAGTTAGGTTCACTACTTTCCAATTACAAAATGATACAGAATGCGGTGGTATGATTAAAGAAAAACTGATGCCCACGAAAAATAGATTCCAACCGCACGGTAAACCTACGCTTTTGATCGAAATTCCTCCGCTGCTCCTCCCCTCACCACGTTCGAGAGCAGTTTTATTCGTGATCGGCACCCGTAGGCCGTGATCCGTAACTGATCGAAAAGGCTCTCCGTTCCTGATGATGACTACCTGCCGTCGATACAGAGGGCGACTGTGAGGTAACGCGACTCCCCACAATATCTGCTCGCAGGCAAAATAGCAATCATAGTCTTCGAATACCAATATTAGAGAACACGATTCGACCGTTTCTATTACATAACATAAGGGAAAGAGGTGAGAGACGTGAGTTCAAAGCTTGCCGATCTCAGTGATAACTGGGTTTGTAACGAATTAATCTTCCCTCAAGGCGCAGTACAAAAATGAAAAGGCTGCATTGGAGTAGCACGAGGCGATTGAACATTTTATACACCTTTTAAGACTGCATCAGCCATGCTTCATAAACACAGAATCGAGTGTCGAACGGTAATTCCGGAACTTTTTTTTAATATTGCCTCGCGGCGTAAGTTAGGCGAAACTTAACGTGAAATTAAAGCTTTGGGATGAGGAGATACGTTGGAATGTTGTTTCACTCGTGTACGTAAGAGTGATTTCAACGTGGATAGTTAAATTTTCATCACATTATATATATTGTCATAATTCAAAGAAAGATTTTTTAAAGCAGTCTACACTGTAAAAAAAATGTAAATGTATTTTATTTTTAAAACCACATTCCGAGTAGTGTGATCGTATTGGGTGCAGTATGATATTGTTACAACCCAAGAAATTCCCTCTTTGAATCCCGACCGATATATAGAACTCAGATAACTAAGAGTATCATCTGGTGATCTAGGTAACTTTGTTACTATGTCATTCGATTTGACTTTTCTGTTACTATTTAAGAAAGCGACGAATGTTATAATATTAAAATGAACAAAACTATCTGACCTTTATTCATCATTCTCTCACCACTCCACGAGAATTCCTAGAGATATCTGATCTAATTTAGTAGACGCTGAGATACTAATTGGAAATGCAAATACATATTATTTACAGACTTACTTCTTTGACTCTAGAGTTGATGTGGGCCCCTGATCGCTGCTACAATGCCCCACCATTTGCTTTTGTGTATGCTTGCCTCCTTCCAGTACGTCGAAGCATTTTTTATTTTATGTTCCTTGCCATTTCATCTTTGTCTTTGTATTTTGTTCTTCTTATTGCTCTTCTCGTATAAATCGTCAAATGTAAATTACGAACTAGGATCTTCAAACTCCATTTTAAACTGAAAGCCATGATTAGCCTTGTTTATAAGAAAACTCTAGAATGAGCTAGAAATCCAATATGGGAGATGGAATGGATAGTTTGTAGAATTTAACCAAATAAGTAATATATCGATTCTATAATACTGAATTTTAATGTAGATGAATATGAGCTATAAATGACATGTCGGGATTTCATCTAAAAGAAGCATTAGGCCTACTTGTAAAAATACTACAGATTTGTAAGTATATGTAGAACCGATTGTTGATGTCTGAAAGGAGCATATCGAATATAACTATGTCAGAGATTAGAAGCAATATCCTTTTACCCAGCGATGTTTAATTAACTCATGCAAAAATATAAATATAATCAGAAGTTGGTTTTGGTTATTTGTATTACGATAATTAGTAGTTTAAATATCAAACTTCTGAATTTTATTATGTTTTTTGGTATTTCCCCAGATAATAAATTCGACCTCCTTTGGCTCTGTTTATAGAAGCCCAAAACAGGAAATATCAGAGGTTATTAGGTTCTGCACGAACCATATGCACTAATTTCGCTGTTGATCCTTATCACTATTTCATATCGAAGATATTAATCCAATAAATAGCACAGGATTAGCAAAATAAATATTACCGGATTCAAGGTTGCTGCTACCTTTTTGCCATTAATTAAAAAGATGTTTTTTAAGACTGTGTAAACATGAAAGTGAAGGTTATAAGCATGTACCACAAATGCAAATTTTATTAACTGACTACATGGATCTCTTGTGCTATCGATAATATCGATATTATCAGAAAATTTAGTACATTATGTTGATTACTAAAATAAAATATGTTAAAATATAATTATAGAAACAAAGAATTCTAGAAATTAATTACAGACATGGCAATAAAAAGCTAGTGGTATGCTTTCTTCTCTCCTACCTTTATGCGTCGGATAGGGTTTTCAAGAAAATCGTAGACCATCACGTTGGTGGTCCTAGTACCCCTCCTAATTGTCACAGGGACATGAACTATACCTCATTGGAAAGCTTATGGAACACAGATTCCAACGAGGTAACTTTGTGCACCCCGTGCCCAACTCGTAGAAGAAGAAGAAGAAAGTAAAAAAGAAAAAATATATCTTTTGAACTTTGTGGGACTATGGCAACACTGTTACTTGCCGTACTCAGGAAAAATATTGTCGCATGAACGCCAGAAATTGGAAACGATAATATAAAGAAAATGAAGGCCGAAGGTACAATAGCGAAAGAGATAAAAATTCTGAACGTGGTACCTACGATAGTCACCCTATATATATTTTTCGATGGACTTTGGTCTACCTTGACGTTGGCAGCCCTAGCGACGCCCCTAATTGCCACAGAGACATGAACGGCACGGGGGGCACAAAAGTTACCACGTTGGAATCTGTGTCCCATAAGCTTTCCAAAGAGGTATAGTTCATGTCTCTGTGACAATTTGAGGCGTCGCTAGGGCTGCCAACGTCAGGGTAGACGACAGTCCATCGATAAATATACAGAGTGATTCTCGCAGGTACGAGGTTCCGATTTTTTCTCCCTTGCCCTTCATTTTTTTTATGATTGTTCCCAATGTCTGGCGTATATGTGAGAATTTTTTTCTTGCGTACGACAAATGAATGTGTTGCCATAGTCCCACAAAGTTCAAAAAATATATTTTTTCCAAATTTTTTACTTTATTCTTCTTCTTCTTTTACGGATTGAGCACAGGGGGCACAAAAGTTACCTCTTTCGAATTTGTGTCCCACAAGCTCTCCTACGAGATATTGCCCATGTCTCTGTGACGCTAGGGCTGCTAACGCCAGGGTAGACCAAAGTCCATCGAAAAATATATACAGGGTGTCTCGTAGGTACCACGTTCCGAATTTTTATCTCTCTTGCTATTGTACCTTCGCCCTTCATTTTTATATGATTGTTCCCAATGTCTGGCGTGCATGTGACAATATTGTTTGTTTTCGGCGTACGGCAAATAACTGTGTTGCCAGCGTCCCACATACTTCAAATATATGGCTTTCTCTTATAAGAAAATATACACTGAAAAAAGGGGTAAATTTAATCTCTCCCACTCATCCCTCGCAAGCCCAATGGTAATATACAGGGTGTCACTAGTTAGTATATTCATTAATCTCTATTGATACCAATTTTTATGCTTGTAGCTCCTTTGGGGAGGGAGTTGCCCCCTCAAAAACTAAAAACACCCAACTTTGCCCCCTGTCCCTCCGCCGAGGGACCCCCATATGGATGAAATGCACATCATTCGAAAGTTTTATTCTTCCTGAAGAGATTGACACCTAGATCATCTCTCTAGGTTAATTAGGAGCTGATCTACTGAGGTTTAAAGTGCTAGCTCAGCCCTTGAGCCGTTCGGCGTGAAAAGGTTTAACTGAATGTATCACAACCTTATGTAAGATTCATTTGATTAGATATGGAAATTTACAATCAGTCAACTCAATACAGAATTCAAGGGTAAGAACAGCTATTTTGCAAACTTTTTCAATTGCAAATACGTTCACGTATACATGAAGAAACACATTCAGACACTTCATTAACAATACTAAGTGACCTTAACTAGATAAATGATTAGATGGTGGAACAATTATCAGAAGAAAAAAGATGGCATCTCTTGGTCTAACTACAATATGGCACTCTAATTATGCCTCTATATTTTCAGCCAGGATAAGATGACATCAAGTTCGATGACGTCATATGTTTGAATTTTCCCGAGTGTGGAATTGATGAAACAATGTGTGGGTGAGTAATGAGAAGGGAGGTGGAGGGAGAAAAAATGTCATCTTTTTAATTGGTATATCACGTCACGGCCGCCTTCACCAATCGAGGAGAAGCAAATAAAAAAACATAGAATTTTATCTTAAGCAATATTTACCATACTTTCCTTTTTTTCTTCAAGTGACATCTGTGACATTGAAAGCCCCTATGTCATTTAATCTTACTTTCTTAATTTGCAGTTGCCATCTTTTGAACTAGAAATACGTATCTACATTGAGTTCCAAGAGATCCACACTATAAAAATTAGCCGTTCTAAACAATTCTGTACAGTTTTATGAGACATACTCTATCATAGTAAATTAACATCTATTATAGGGCAGTACCAAACTATGGAACAAACTTCGGAAAATGACTCCTTACATCAAAACGTAAGAAAAGTTTCTATGTACGTGTCGATAAATGCGTACCGTAGTTATGGAGTCACATACCCATCCCTAATGCCCCTAAATAACAACGGCACGGCATAACAAACATTTGCATAATATTTCGACAAATAATGTTATATGGCTGCAGGCTTAGGAAAGGACAATCGAAGTTGTATTGAAGGATTATATTGGACAAATTTTCCGATTGAAGAAAGCACTTTCTTTGAGAAAATTTCTATGTGTATCTGCTGTTCGACAACGATTCCTTGGCAATTGAAAATTCCCTCAATCATAAAATGTGCTCGAATAGAATCCTTGGCAATATATCCTAAATATTTGAGCTATTACGTCATTTCTGACTACTCCGCGTCAATTAGGGATTCTTTCTTTCTCTCTTCTTTCTTTCTTTCTTTCTTTCTGTGTGAGGAATTGCCTCCCACAATTGCTACCCACATTTTGGAGCCACTTCATATGGGTCACTAGCGAACATATTTGGTTCATGATACACCTGACGTCGAGTATGAACATCGAGAATTACTTTGATGCTACCATAGAGTAAATATACGTCCTAGAGATTTTTTTGCTTTGTCTAATAAGACAATGTGTTCTGAAGACCTTCTTCAAGTAGTTAGTGTCCAGCCGTTCAGAGGTCACCACTGCTTCCTGAAAGAAATATGAGGATTTTAGGTTTCTGCTGCAGTATTGCCAACTAATCACAGAGAATCTTGTTGTTTCACTAATTTTCTTTCATGATGTTCTTATTTATTTATTATTATTATATTGTTTGAAGCAGTAATTGAGAAGTCGAATAGTATTATCGTAAGAACGGCTTCTGAAGAAAAAATAATTTAGATCTTTTACAGATATCAAATAAAAGAAAAAGGGGGAACAACTTTTCTTCAATCTTCAACAAACCGCGGGGGAGGGGGAACTAGCCTAAGTTATTTTTGTTGTAAAAGGGTTAGATGTCTGGCTCTCGAAGTTGAAGGACCCGGGGCCTATATTCGTGAAGAAGATAAAATACCGTATGCTACCAATAGTCGATAAAAGAAAACGAGTCCGAGAAAACGACGTATACTCTATGACGCTACTCACTCACGTTTCTTGCTTTTTAAAGACAAAAATTTCAACCCTAAATGTTTTCGTAATGTGAAGTACGTTACACACATACCGCAACATAAATATTCCAAAGATCGTAATGCATTTGTAAGTATTTAATAGCACCAAAAGTAAAAAAAAAAAAAAAAAAAAAAAGTAAAATTTCGAAGCAATTATTTATGTCTTTACACTACCGGTATGATACGATTGTTATTAGAATTAAACATAGTAGTACATGTACAATAGTCCAAAAATTGCGTGATAGACGACAACTGATGTGCATTCACGAAAATTTGGGAAGAACTTCATTTTAGCAATAGAAATTAAGATCCGATGAGTCCCCAAATGAAAAAGTTGTTTTACGTTGTTTTTTTTTTTTTTTTTTTGGTGGCAAAGAGGGAGAAATTTTGAAAAATCAACCTTTTTGAACTAG
>JAGDQP010005181.1:26214-60534 GCA_022664845.1 Lepisma saccharinum
TTAAAAATAGGTAAATAAACAAGACTGGGTTTATTGGAGATTCGATCGCTTCCGTAGCATAAAAACTTAATTGCATACACTTTTAAACAGTTATAATTTATTAATTTTCACACTTTTTAAGGTAGTAAAAATTCAAAATCATTCGAGGAATCCTCAACTATGAAGACATTGCGTACAATTTAGAAAAGAAAATTACTAACAATCTAATTATTATGCTACGTATTCAACAATTATGAAATGAGTTCTTGGGTTTCTTGTAACAATTACAGACTTAATATTTACTGTAATTTGTTGTATAGTTGTTAACAACATTTTCCAAGAAAATTTGTCTTGCATAAGCAATTTCTCCTAGAAGGGCAGGTGAGATTACCTACATGGATAAGAGACAATTCGGAGTCACATGTCTTGAGAGAAAATTTCTAGAATTCCTGCAAACTACTTACATTATTGTTGATAAAGAACTAATTCAGATATTCCTTGATTTTGTCATTATTTTAATATCTTCACTTTCGTCTAAAATAATGTACAATTACGTCTCTCGGTATTTCTGTGTTATAGCAGCCAACGCTCCTTAATTTTAAAACCATGTACTTTGTGAAGACTACATAGATCCTGTGAAGTCATGGATCCCTATACAAGCTGATCCAAAAGTAAGTTAATCATTCAACACTATCAAACTTCATTTTGATTAACTTGTTTTGTACTTTTGAACGTGCCTGAACTAACATTTCATGATTTGACTGCGTTAGGCTAGTGTTAAAATGGGTATAGAAATTGTTCGATAATTAATTTAGAGACCATTACTTCTGAATATCAGTTCAAAATTATCATAATTCATTTTCCGTACACCAGTTTATACAGGGTGTTTTCTAAATACACGGCAATATTTCAGCAGTGAATTCTTTATTATTAAACAATAAAAATTCATTCAGTCCATTTTTGTTAAAAAAAATGTAGTTTCGAAGCAGAAGGCGCCCAAAGTTGCACGGCACTCTCATAATTGACGTAGACCCTAATATCTCGTCAGCTTATGATGTATGTTATGCTGTGTCGGCTTAGCAAATCGTAATTGAATTATAGCCAAAAAATGTATTAGAATAAAATTTATGATTGAGAAGGCAGGAGATTGATGTCCTTTTATATAACGTTTTTGTCTTCTTTTTTAAAACATAGAACAGCCCATCCTGACTTAAGTGTTTCCTCAGTCACACCAGGCAAATGTCGGGATCCGATCTACAAAATAGCCCCTGTCCGATTACTTTCCAACATACTCTCTTCCTCACTATCCCAGCCTGAGCTTCAGGTGCCTAAAGGCCATAAGTAAAATTCAATTCAAATTCTTGTAGAAAAAATGTCTTTAACTCTTTTCTATCAAAGTTTTCTGATGAGAAAAAGCAAATCTTTTTTTTAAAGAAACTTTATTAAGTTCAGACATTACGTATATAAACTATATTGGGTTATTATAATGTAATATAAGCGTCAGAACCTATATATAATTACAATCGGCAACTAAATATATTTAATTTACCTTTAATCTAGTTTTATTATTTTTTTAAAAAAAGAAGTGATAACTAAATGGCTCTAAACAGTGGATATCAAAATAGTATTTAATTCTTCCCTTTTACGTTATGTTTCAGATTTATAACTATTGGAAGATATCCGAAAAACGTATCGAAAGGTATAGTGAAAAAAGAAAAGACGACGTTCCAAGGGCACACAAGACCACATTGCAAACTGGGGCTAATCTATGTATGTTCTTTTTCTTTTTCAATTTGTTGTGAGTTTGTCTAACCACAATTACGACAATCAGGTCAACCTAAAATAGTCACGTTGTAAACGACGTGTTTACAAGTTCAAATAAACAAATAAATTTGGCGACCACATCTTTTTTCTCTTTCCGCCACAACTGTCAATAGCAATGATCACATGAGAAACTTGGTTGCAGTACGTAGTCTCTAGTTCTCCAAAACTTTACAACGTAAATTCTAAGAATTGCAACATACATTTCTATTGTCCGCTCTACAGAAGGAAAAACTTACATGGGACACAATTGAATAGAGATAATACTTTTTATTTGATGGATCAGGTTATGTATAGTGGTCACGTCACACGTCTGTAAACTGAACTTTAATGTAAATTCTTGACATATTCACAGGGAAAGGTACTTTAGCTTCTCTGAATACCTGAACGATCAGCCTCAAAGGTCACTAGCCGATAGAAATGCTGGAGTCCTTTCAAGATAAATTCAGATGTCTTGTTGTTAGAAATATATGATCTCATCTCTCTTAATCAGAGCATACTTACGCCTACTTCTCATAGTTCAAGAAGTTTCAGAAGACACTGAAAAAACAAGTGACTTCCCTTTTGTCTCTGTTTCGGATCATGTGGCGTGAATCTGTCACGCAAAATTCTGAAACATTCTTATTGGCAGAGTTTGGCAGTCAATTTTTCTTTCGTCTAATGCACAAACTTGTATCGTCTAATGAGATACTGTGGGTACTGTAAATTACTTTGGAATGTGTTCCTTTCTACAAAGGACTCGTTGTTTTCTATCCGCGTATTCAGTTGAAAGTATTGTCACTATTTATGGTTTCTTTCTTTCTCTGCTCGTCCCCATCTTGTCCTCGCAAGTTCTTACAAAACAAGATGAATTAAGTACTTTTATTTTTGACATTGTGCTTTATAGAACAAAATCGTACCGTTAGTACAATAATAATTTTGAATTAAATAAAAAGGAACCTTTGATAAGTATTGAAACGGTGATTAGAACAGTTCCATTTCTTTCTTTCAGTTTACGTTAAGAAAGAGAGGGGAAAGTTAGCAGTTAGGGCATGCATATATTCTATTTTGCATCACACAACACAACTGGTGGAACTAAGCAAAACTCTGGAAGAATGTCAGTCAGGGTGACCGGTAGCAAGCCTCAAACCTGCTTCTCTCTCCAATAAGTTTGCAATTTTACTGACTTAGGATAGCGGTGTACACTAGTAGTGAATTCATATACACGTGATTATCTAAGGTTTTTCTTTTTTCCTGCAACATACGCAAATGCTTTGTAAATCCATGATCGTTTGATCTGCTTTTAAGAAAATCTCACCATTGTGATATGATTTTAATTTACGTGGCTACCACAGAGAATGGCATAGAAATGCGTGTTGCTGAGGTTAAGTAAGTGTAGATTTTAAGTCAATCAGTTTTATTTCTAATTTAAATACCTTAATGAATCCTTTTCGACATTGTACTACAAGTGTAAGAGTTTATGATTCAAAGTGTTACTTTTCAGTCCAAAATCTATGATGGGATATTGCGCAATTCGACGTCATATGGACATTAATTGTGCATAAAATACTGTGAATAACTTTTCGTAAAAATCCAAAATATATTTGCTTCCATTTTTTATTCAGCATAAAAGTATTCAGTCCGAAGACGTAGTTTCCAGTAAGTCGACTTCATTTGATGATAAATGAATGAAGGTGAACATGATGTGTTCCATAATTATTAATGTTTTACTGGAAAATGGATAGTCCTTCAGATAAACAGAGTAACTTTTTCTTTTCTCATGCTGTCGAGAAGCTGTATCCCTCTTGTTCTCTTAAACTTTAACGACACCTTCAATACTAAATAATCTGTCTAACCAATAACCTAACGAGGATCTTTTCCTCTTCTTTATTTTGAATTTTATTTATGGCGTTCAGACAACTCAGGCCATTGTTATATCGATATGAGTATATGCTTTTAGGATTCTTCGAGTATAAGATGGACGTTGGTATAATCAACGCCAGAAGTTCTACAATGAATAAATACCAGAAGTCCATTATATTTATAGTCTCCAACATTAAACGCCTACATCTACGCAACCAAGCAAATTCAAATGCAGCGCCGTGTTGCCTAACATTCCCGAATAGCACCATTCATCGTAGCAACGTATCCTCGAGGAGGATAATAACATAGTAAATCTGTAGAATCATAATAAGTTAACTGTCTTCCAGTAAACTATCTCATTATTTTAACTTGAAAGGCATAGATGTTTTATACTGTACCATATCATATGGCTCGGTGTCTGAACAGTTATCTCAGTTTGTCACTCCACAATAAAAGTAGGAATTGTACATAACTAAGAATTTTACTTCTATTCAAGTCCACAACCATTAGTATATTCATGGTGGAAGATCTTTACATACAGATGTTTCGATTAGTCATTACGTTAATGAAAACAAGAAATATGATGATTCGTACAATCGATGATAAAAACACGATTTCTGCGTAACCGGATCTGCTGATTCAGTTGATGAAACGAAATTAAGACACGCATGAAGTAAGGAAAGAAAATCAAAAGAGGAAAAGAGAGAGAGAGAGAGAGAGGGAAACAACAACAACAAGAAAAAAACGTCTACCTACACAACGTTTATACATGTTCAGGAAGACAAAACATTACACAGTCTGAACAATTCTTAGGGAGACAGAGGAACATAATACACGTAGAGGAGAGGAAAAATATAAGCTTTTTTGGACTGTTACTGATTTTTTTAGAGTAATATCAAATGAATGGAATAGGCAGTTTTTTGCTTTTAAAAGTAAGTGAGGGCGGGAGGGAGATACATAAACTTCATCTTTTCTCCTCGCTCTTCCACTTCTTTCTTTTTACTGGTTTTTAATTCTTCCTCTCTTTCGTTCACCACACTCTTCGAGCAAGAGAGAGAGGAGTCAATTTAGTTGCACGCTTACCTTGATTGCGCGCTATCGAAAGCCCTAAGGGTTAAAGCGCACACGAAGGTTTTACAATATGGGAAATTCCACAATATAACCATAAAGGAGTAGATTCACCAAAGGGAAAATAAAGTACATTGACAGCCTCTACATTTTTTTAAAAGATTGGCTCTGGTATTTTCGAACGCCCATTACCATCTTTCTTTCTCTTTTCGAAAAAAAAAAAGCTTCCCGATGGCTAGCCTAACATTGAGTGAACGGTGCTCTCTGCACGACCCACACACCTATTGCCCGCCCCTCATCACAATGGTCTGGTGATGATTAAAAATCTAACCGTGAAGGTATTCCGGGTATCATATATCCATCCCCTCAGCACCCCTTGCACCAAACCATTTAGGATAGACACCCAAGATTCTGGAATGCACTGTTTGACCAGAACATATATTAAAGGAGTTTATATTGTGAAATGCTGTATTTTTTAAAATAGATAAAACTTTAGTAAACTTTTATTTTATATGGGCCAGTCTAGTAACTGTTGACTTCGGACCGTCACGTTCGAGTTAAAAGACACCCATGCCCCTGCCGGGACTCGAACCATGGACATTCGAGTAATTGGCCTAATGCCTTACACCGCACGGTTACACGGTCGGCTTAAAAATAAACGTTCTATATGATTTCTCAGGTAACAAACAAGAATTGCTATCTCGTCACATGATTAAACAAAACTTGTACTCTGTTATTTTAAAGTCTGTTACCTTTAAATCATCTTAAAGCTACAAACTATCAAGTTATCTATTTTACCTGTATGTGAAAGAATGGGGAAGATAGTCTCGATGAGCTCATTTCAACGTACTCTCAGATTCACACACAATGGCCAACGAGTACACTTTGTAAGTCCGATAAGTTGTACAATATGGCAACACTGGACTAGTTTCTATATAGACACAAAACGAACATAACATATTTTATGCTTGCCACACATATTTATTAGTACAGAGTTGCTAGATTGTACGACTTTTAGGGTTGGATACATTTTTGATCGGCCATTTTCTATGAATGTGAGGGTATTTGCAAGGTGTGAATGAGAGAAAGCGAAAAAAAAAAATCGCAGTCAGATTGGAAGGCTTCTGTATTTTAACCAGGGTTAATTACAATGTGTGTCACTTTTGCTGATCCACCACGTTTGTTTCTTTCGATCTTTAGAAGTCTAACAATCCAAGATGAGTTATATCGTATGCAATCTTTGATCCACTCAACCTTGTAGCAGAATTCCTTACAATGAGTTGTCTAAAGAACTAGAGCAAAAAGCGTCAAGAACATATATCTCAATATTTTCTCACAACGGAATATCTTCCTGGGACGAAGGAATATCACAACCTATTAGCAAAAACGAAGAAAACTCATCACTAAGGTAATGAGAGGGAATATGGACCCGGACCAGAGTAGTAATATGAACTAGTTCTTGTAGATTTACCAGAAGATAAACAATCATTAAGAACTAAGGCTGAAAATAAGAATGCCATCAAACTTTGCTAATGTAAGAACATTCATCTAATTTTGATTATTTCAAAAGCAAAGCAAATCGGTACGGTATTATACTCAAAGTAGGCTTACTACAAGTTAAATTTCTAGTTTAGTAGTTCGCACATTTCAAGATGATATATTAACGATGCTAAATACATAGTTTCATAGAGGAGAATACAGCATAGTTAGAACTTTGATTAAGATTTCTTATGATACCTTACATGAAACTATTCATCTAAGTTTTTGATCTCGTTCAAAAGTTTTGATTCTAGACAATCCCACCAAACCCTGTCTCTTTACTAACATGTCAGAGAAATTGTCTGAATAGCAATGATCAACAGGGGCTTCATTAAATACATGATAATGAGTGTTTCGTACTAATTTTATTGCTCTGAAATCTCGAGTATGAAGTCAAAATTTATCTACCAAGCTCCATTATTTTGTAACAGACGCTCCGGTATTTTGAGTAACTACACTTTCGCCTCATTATATCACATTATTACTTTACACAATTTTGTTATTAAAATACCGAGTGCAATTGGGACTGAAAATAATATTTGCAAAATCTGTAGTACATTGGCATCAATTGTACACTCCATTATGAAGAATTTTACCAAAACCATTTACTATATTCATTTATTTTATTTTTATTATTGAGAATAATTGAGGAATGCTAGTAGCACAAGTTAAATCCTGGTACCACTTCAGCGCTCACCAGGCATAACTAAAGGTAAAACAAGAACAAATATCTCAAATAGTATAGTCGGTTCTAAGTCTCAAACACAGAAATTCTCGGTTACAATATACCACTACTCAGCCAACCCTCCAGTTGACTATACACGTAAGATCGTATATAAATCCAATTCATCGATTAACAATTTTTCGTCCTGCTATTCTGTATCTCCCTTTGAAATTTCTTGAAACTGTTAACACACACATATATACACTCAGTAGCTGCATTCTTTCCGGGCGAAGCGTTCACCTGTCCCCCTCCGTTACACTCGACGCAAAAGTTCTACTAGCACACATAAATTGCATACAACTATTTCACAGAGTAGGAAGAAAGAAAAAGAGAGACGGGAGAGGAAAGAGGATGTAATGTCAACAAGTGCGAGGAACATTTTTATCTTTTATCCTTAAATACACTTGTCATGGTTGCTTACATATAAGAAGGAAGGAGGGGAAGACAGACAGCGAGAGAGAGAGAAAGAAAGAACTGTTCGTCTGGTCGTAATTTGAGTTCGCCAGTGAGTTCTATTAATCCTAATCACACACAGCCGGAGATGGAATTTGAAATTAATGCCCCTCTATATTGGCGGCGCCTTTGAAGTCGCTGGTCACAGAGCACCCACCAATTAAAATACATTTTTAAGACTGCATCATCTAAGTTCATTGGCTGGCGCCTCCAGCCAAGATATATACGTATTCTCCGAACGTTTATGGCAAATGCATAATCTTCTATTCTATATTTTTCTTTTCTTTGCTGCCCCACTCTCTCTTTTCTTTTTGTCGTTTAAAACTGCCGTAATATTTCGTATTTTTATTGTTCGAAATTCTTCGGAGACCTACACGCTATGCTCAAGGCGCACATATCAGATCTGGGTTCGATTGCGATGTTCTTTCCTAATACGCTACAAAGATTGTTCATTATTACTTAGCATACAGCATCAACACTAGAAAAACACTTTGGTAATTTAAGAAAAGAATGCAATATCTGGCCTTACACATACTTAATCACTTATGGCCTTACACACATTTTGATCAATAAAATTTATGCTAACCAGTAGATATCCCAATTTCCTCAGAAAATTAAAAAAAATATATGTATGGCCTTTAGGCAACTTTAGGCAGTAGCTAATATATTTATGGGTCACGCTGATAAAATATTATATTAAAATCTACAATATAGGACTACGTGATAACTTCTATTCCATAAAAATGACTGCTATCTTGAATGCAAAATATAATTTGAGAAATAATTTATTAGTGTAAAATCTTTACTGTGTTATGTGTAAGTAGTTAGATATATTATTAGACTCTTGGGTCTAGATGGTAGGTAGCAAATTATGACATTCGTTTGGTAATTTGTATTCTCATTTACCACATGCGTATTCATAACTTACTATCGCCATGGCTTACGGAACTCGCAAGTTCATCACCGCAGGAACAAACGTTCACCTTCTTGTCAACATCAAACACCTACTCGAAGATCTTTCTTAACATTGTCCTCCCTACGACGTCTCGGTCTTTCCAACGGTTTTTTCTCCCCGGTTTCTCAACCTCAATATAATATTGTTTTTGACTCTTTCATGTTCATAATACAGTAACTTGTTTTTTGCACTTCCGTGCTTCATGGCCTGCCATGTAAGCCGTCGTGCTTTCAGGTCAATCATACAGTCTATGGAGTTCTTCATTATGTAACTCCTCCATTCTCCGGTAATCTCGTCCAGTTTTCGTCCATATATCTTTCTCGGAATCTTATTTTCAAACACAAGCAATCTTTGTTCATTTACCAGAGTCGTGCTCGAACTTTCGCAACTATAAAGCATTAACCTTTTCGTATATTTTCAATTTCAACCTCATTGATAATTATCACTAGGTTCGGAGCTTATGGACCGAATAGGAACATGCGCTGCGCGATAGTAAGCGACTTCTTATTTCTTCCATAACCAAGATTTTGATTGTTACATATGCTCCCAAGTATTTAAGCTTGTATATTTTCCGTATGATATCATTCTATACTTACTACATATACAACTAAAGAATATAAAAATTGTCTATACGTACCAAAAGAATAATGAAGGTAACGCAAAACTTACTGCTACCTCCTCAGATAAATATAAAACAATTATAACTTTGATAAGATACTTATTTCGTACAATTCATAGACAGTACGATCTACTACTATCAGCAAAATGTATTATACTTCTATATACATGGTTGCTAACTTAATCACTGAAAAGTTCCAACTTCGGTCACTATTACAGTAACAGTTTGGGTGACAGCTATAGTGAAAGTTCCGATTAACTTAATCGATTCATCTAATACTATTATAAGAAGATTCCTTTACCTCAAGCTTCGATTTACGGTATATGATCGATTCACTTAAGGTTGTTATAAGAGCACACTAAATCAAAAGAGCGGAATATTCACTCTTCTTAGAGCGGAGAGAAGAACCACTCTTTTAGAGCGGAATTTTCAAAGAAACGCTCTCACTTTGGATGGAAATGTGATGTTTCTAGATGGAATTCCGATCCTTTGGGATGTAGTTTATATTAGTTAGCCATACTTATTTCTATTATTGAATATTATTAGCAAATAGATTAAAGAACTGTAGCCGAGTTTATTATTTACATAAGATTTACTTTATTATGCTTTCTGAGAACAGATCGTTAAATTATACAATAGTTGCAATAATCGATAAAAATTAATGTAGCGACAGATTCAAGTTCCAAAGTAAAAACTGTTTTTGTTGTCAAGAAAACTATTTACATTATTTTCTGAATCAAATTATGTTTGTGATTCTTTTGTTTAATTGTCGCCTAACTAATTTCTCACTGAATTTCCCTAATAATACATTCTTCAAATTTGAAAGAAGTATTTTTCATCTTTTTAGAGTGGGTCACAATGCATCATGGCTAATAGTCAAATTTGTTCTCCGTCATTTGTTACTGCGAAGGTTATCCAAAGACAAAGCTATACTGTGAAGTTTATCGCGTTGCGTTTAGTTAAAAATGACAATAGGAAAGCAGAAAACTTTTCTCAATGACAAATATACGAGAAGACGTCAGGAGTAAGATATGTAGCAGTACAATAAATCTTTGAACGTTGTTCTCAAGTACCTAACGAGATGAAAGAAACAATTTCGAAGGCATCCTCTTGCAGTTAGAATGCTGGATGAGGGAATAAGGCGTTGGATAACTGGCCGGAAGGTACAAAGTTCAAATCTCCCCGAGGTTAAGTTTTTAACTCATTTTTATTCATAAGTACATTACTTTTCTTTTCTAGTACTCCCTTTTGCATCTTTCAACATTTTCAAAATTTTATTGTGTGGTTTTCATGTTTAAAATGTGAAAACTTTATCCGAATAGATGGAAATACGCCTAGAAAAATGTTATACCTAAGTTCCCATGGAAATGAAATATCATAGATCCATCTTTTCTCCGACGAAAATACACTCAAAAAGAGTGGTCCCTCTTTCTGTTCTCAAAAGATAAAATATTCCGCTGAAAGCGAGCTGAATTCCGCTCTTTGAATTTAGTCTGAATATTCTTTTACATCAAAAGTGCAGGATGTGCGTAATCTGTTCTAAGATCGTTTATTAAAAGGAAGTTTAATCATTGATGAAAGAAACCGTTATTGTCGATTTGGAAATCGTGTCGTGTAGCTCAACATGAAGCGCCATATCTGTACCACTCTATCTCTATTGTATACACCTCTTTATTGATTCCTGTTTCTTTAGTCTTTAAGATAAAAAAAAATCTATAATTTCTTTCAAGAAGAGTAAATCTGATCGAGACAACTATTTAAAAATTCTCTTCAAAAAGGAAGATAGATTTGATGGCGGCGATGAACAATGCACACTGAATGAGGAATTGATGAAATTTTAAGTATCGCGTTACTTCAATAACACTGGGAGTCTACGTCCTATCAAAGATTCTGGTAGTTCCAAAATGAAGCTAGGCTATTTTTTTTAAGGATATTATTTTCTGTTAATTTAGTTATAGCATGACTAATAAAGTTGAAACAAGGTTTTATGAGTATATACTCGTTGTATTTAATTGTATTTCGTTTGTCGGTACATTTTTCAATACTTATCTTTCGTAATTTACAAACAAAAACAACAGCAACAAAAAAGATATGTATGCGTACTTCATATTTTGTGAGCTTTATACAGTATAAAATATGTTATATCCATACTTCTAATTCTGCCCAAAGAAAAAGAAAAGATCGCCTGATTGTTTCCGCAATAACGATCTGTATTCCGCAGTGTGACCACTAAACCACAGAGGCTGGGTACTATAAATTTTTCTATGTAGTTGTACTTTTAGAAATAGTCTATTGCAGTGTCATCACTTATAAATACAACTGTACATGAATAATAATGATAATATATACGTATTTATGTACTCGTAATATCGACAAATGCAGTAGCACACTTAACCCTTCCTTACCAAAACATCCATTGACGACGCTAGGATTAAAATAAGAGCTTCTTTCTTTTTAACTGCATTTTCTTTATTTGGTTTTATTTTTTTGGCCATCGGTAAAGCAGCTGATGAAGACTAATTGCTTCCTCTTTTGCCTTGTGATGTCACTTCACCACTCATTGCTGCGGGATACAATTTCCAGTGTTTGCCTCATCGCTTCATCGAAGTCTCGCTCAACGATCTCCCTCCCAACAATTCATGATGCACGTCTGTCTCAGAACAGAGAGTAAACTTGAGTAACAGCTGAGTATATGCGTTACGTACGTGTGCGTGTGGACGCCACATGTGCAAAAGAAAAAGAAAATGCAGCATGATGGGGGAGGAGTGAAAGATGAAGAGTAAAAGAAAGATATGTATACAACTCTTTTGAGACGTGTGAACTGAAAGAATGAAACGCAATAAGATTTGTCTATTGTGTAAACAACAATAATACAAAACAAGTTGTGAACTTAATGCCTAAGCATACTTTTAAATATCAATATTCATCTTTACACGTTTCATATACATCCTTTATTAAAGTATCTTGGTGATTTTTTTAAAAAAAATTTTAAGGCCTGAATGAAGAAATATTGCAACGCAGTGATATTGGGAAGCAGACAGTTCCTAGTTCCCAAAATTGAGAGCCGCTCTACGGCCTCTTTAAAAACATCTTAAACGAATGTACTAACTGACTAACTCACTCACTCACATTCATTTTCTGTCTGTCTTTCTTTCTTTCTTTCTTTTTATCCTTCTTGTTTTTGTTGTGAGCATTAAAATTTTGTCATCAAAAATAAATTTGTGTGGAATACCTTGAAGAAGGCTTTTGTTCTAAGTTCTGCATCTCGTATTTTTAATTTTCCACTTGTTTCCTGTGGAAGAACAAGAACTTAAACCAGAGAAAAGGAAGAATTCTGAGTCAGGGGAAGTGATTAATATACATGATTAAGTAATGGCAGAGGTTCAACAACCAAATTGTCTGGCTAGATGCCGTTATGTCAAATACAGAGGAAGTGTGAGTGTAATAGCCGAATAATTGAATACTGAAAATAGCCAAACAAATGTATTTATTTTTGCATGTGAGTTATTTACATGCAAATATATATATGTGTAAAAAGCGACAGCGAATCCAGTCCACATGTGGAGAATTCTCGGCGTTTGATGATGCAGAGGCAAAAGAGGAGAGATAAATTAAATTGTTGATATTCTGTTGTTTTCGTTTTTCACAAGTGCTTTATAAATAATGCTCACCACTAGTGCTCCACTACTCCAAATATCATCTACCTCTCCCCAGTTTTCCACAGTTTTTGTTTTATTACGTCAGCCAAGCTAGAGGGCTCAAAGCCAACAGTTCGCAGCCATGAAATGTATTGAAAAATCAGCCTTAAGAGTAATCAAGCAATGGAAATAAAGGAAAAAAGAGACATGACACCCGCGCTTCATTCGTAAGTAAATATGCCAAATTGAAGAGTTCGCTGGACGAACAGTTTAACGCGAAAAACGCAGTTCTCAGAAAAACGGGTTCGAAAGTTCTATGTCCTGTACCTGTTGAAGTTTTGACATAATATCAAGAGATGTTGCTAATATCCCTAGGAAGGCATTGTATAAATCGCAGGGAAGCTATATTAATATCTGATGTGAATATAATAAAATAATTAGGCACAGAAGTTAAGCAGTTTTTCCATAGAAGAAATTTCTGGACGGCGTATCCGCACCCAACTTGGAACGAATGTTCTTGGACATCCCAGAAAAAACGACTGTCAGATTTTCCAGATCCCCAAGCACCTCCAGTCGTCAGTATTGTCACCTTATGATAAAATATACCACAATAGCTGCTATACTGTTTAACGGATTTCCAAAAAAGTTTGCAAGATTATTCTTCAACACGACGGTAGGGCACTGTAACCCTCCCTGCTCGCCAGTTGTCAGTGTTGCCAAACTTAATTGCAATGAATTTGAATTTTATTTATAGACTTTAGGCATCCAAGGCTCAGGCTGGGATAGAGGAGGGAAAAGGATGCGGGAAGGTGTTGGCCAGGACCTAAGTTGAAGGCATTTGCCTTGCGTGACTGAGGAAAAACCCTGCAAACACTGAGTCAGGATGGTCGGCCGCCGGGGTAAAACCTCCCGAAAGCTATGCCAACGCTCTACCACTGAGCCACTACCGCTCGGTATAAACTTAATTGCATATTGAGTTTTTCAAAGCTTCTGCAAGGACTTCTATACCGTTCCACGTATCCCCACAAAACAGACATGAATACTCTTCGACACCCTAGGAAAGCAACTATAGGTCACGGTCCCTGCCCACTAAAACATTCGAATAATTGCATAATATGATCGACCGTATTGTTTATTTGTTATCAAAAAGATTGAATATCATTGTCCGATTGAATGCTAGGGATGACGTATGTCATCCTTACTCACACGGCAGGTCTTTTAATTTATGCTCATTTCGACACACCTTTACTTCAGAAATATTCCGAAACCCATTTCCATTAATTAGAGTCCTGCAAACCCAGGCCCGCACCAGCCCGGCCGGCCCGTGCAGACTACTACTATTAAAATAAATGGAAAATATTTGCTGTGGTGATACCCGGACGATGTTTTCTGTTAGGTAATTAGCCTGAAAGCTCGGGAAACTGAGCAGAAAAGAAAGAAAAAAAAAGAAAGAAAGAACTAAATGGGGTAGTGTTAGGGCTTGTATTACAAAAAATATGAATCGAAATTAAATTTAACAATTGACCGGCTCACGTAAGTCGAGACCGGAGATGCCGAGTTTGAAACCCACATTTAACTTTATTTAGCATGCAATCGCAAGATGAAATAACGCATTTCGAATTAACGCTTTACATCATGTTGAAGGGCTTTAAAAATAATAACAGAAAATGCATTCACTTTACCTTTTAATAAAATTGGAGCTGGCGGGTTTTGAAACTAACCCCCTCAAATTTAATATCATTCTTTCACAACTTGTAGTGATATTCTTTAAAATACACACTTCTTCAACGGAGTGCCTTGACACCGACTCAACAGAATAGTTGCTTTAGGTGAGGTGCGAGGAATGATTCATACACAAAAAGCTGGGCTTGCTACGGTAATTCGGTGTTTAGAATAACCAAAGGGCAATTGGGAGACTCGGGTTCGAACCCCGGCCACGGCAAAGACCATTTTTGTTATAGCAACCACACGTTAGGTCCCCAGCAGCACAGAATATCGCCCAATACTGGACTACTAACGCGGATATCGATCATGGTTGACCCGATATTTGGCCGATATCCTATGCTGATTGGGGAGTTTGTGTAAAAGCCAAATATAAGAACTTTTAAGTTCAGTTCTTTTTTCTTTAGTGTTAGTGTAATATTGCTAAACTAGATGACATAATGAGATAAATAGAATTGCATGTTTAAAAATAAAATGTATAAATTAGTACTACAGCTCCAGATAGAATTTATGAAACAAAACGAATCAGCTCAATAACATAGACATATGGAACTACAGACAAACACACACACGCACACATACACACACCCACACACACATCTCCAGAGGCCAGTTTAATATAGCAAACTGTTTGTAGGTATTTTCTACTATCGTAGCAAACGCTGATACACGCTGAAAGACATCGGATGAAATTAGAACACAAAGACAGCTTGCTCCCCATCCTTTGCCCGTCACTCTCGAAGATCGTCTTCTTATAGCGCGCAATAGTAAAAAGAGAAAAAGAATAAAAGTAAGGCCATGGAGTATCAACTTGTGCATACATTCTTCGAAGAAGGAAACCGAAGATTCAGAAGAACTCGACTTCTTCGGATTCCGTTCGCTTCCGGAAACTCAAAAGAGGAATTTCCAATTACACGCGTGCCGAGGTTCAGGTTGCGCTGGGGTTGGCAGCAGTATTCGAAGAACGCTTCTTGTCTTCTCCTACTACCTTTGCTCAAAACGAACGGAGAAGAGAGGGAGAGAGGGTCTATTGTCTTACTTGTCACAAAAGAATAACAGAAAGAACACTATAAATACATACAATTATATCAGAGCTGAATACACTCCTTACTGTGGTTACCTAATGTTGTGACGAGTAGTTACAAAGATGTGCACAAAAAATGATCGAATGATCGAGAAAAAAAAAAGATGATTCCAACAGCAGATGAAGTGCATAACCATGCTAAACAAGAAATCAGAGTCACAACATAACAGAAAACCGCTGTCGAAAAATGTGGGTAAAAACTCAAGTTCAATAAATAAGCACATTAGACTGTCCTACTGAACTAAATTGTATGTTACTGTATTGGACAAATAGAACAGTAGTGTACGTGCCTAAGAGGGCATCTCGCTCTAACCCCCCTATTTTTAACACTTTAAAAAATATTTCGAGAACTAAGAGTACTATCAAAAATGTAAGTTCACAGCGCACTAGAGCTTACAAATTACTATGAAATACAATGGACAGCGATCTCGAGATCTTTTCCATTAATGAGTGATACGTTTTCAAAGATTATGACGTCATTATTTAATTGAAGTTTCAGCACTAATCAATCGACAAGATTTCGCGATCGCAGTCCATTGTATTTCATAGGAATTTGTTAGTTCTAGTGCGCTATGAACTTACATTTTTGATAGTAATCTTAGTTTTTTTAAAAAATATTTTGAAAATGTTAAAAATGGTGGGTCGGAGCAAGGAGTCCTCTTAAATAGCAACTTGATGAAATGTGTGTATTCACTTCAAGACACTTTCTGTACACTTCCAAAGCACATTGTGTCTATGTTTCAGCACTTTTTATCTACAAAAGCGATGAACAGGTATAGATAATGTGTAAGTTGTAACCTTTAGGCCTCTAAGGCTCAGACCGATGTATTTTCCATTTAAGTGTTACACAATTTTTTGAAGAGTAAATAGACGAAAATTATATATGTATCTTTCTGTTTGAAAAACAATATTTCTGGGTTGTAAAGTTTAGAATCTGTAAGCCCGTCTTGAGACTAAAGAACGGTTCCCTTGACAAAAATTCAAAATCGGAAGAAGAAAATGAACCAAGGCATACACTGTATATACTATCCTGACATTCGTCTTATGAGGAAAGGAAAATATGGGAAATATCTCAGACTAAAATTTTCTTCCTAAATTATGGCAAGAAGATGTTACTGAATTCCAGTTGTTATGATATGTATAACTCCAATATTCTTCCAAGAAAAGTTGCACCAATATTCTTAATATTACTACTATCCCAGCATTCGATTGCTTAAATTGAGGAAAATTTCACTCAAAATGGCTGGTTGTAGGACTTCTACCAATTCTGATCCAAATTCCGTAACTTCAGTCATTATATCACGGGGAGGGGATACCCACTTAATTTAACCTCGATAATACGAATATAAAAAATAAGGAATAATATTCTATGGGTGTAGATATGTAGAGAATTATGGATATCACAATTTTACTTTTAAAAGTTACAAACAATTAAATCCACATTAAATTCAAACGTCCTTTCGGTAAATGTTACCTTGGACTAACTAAATCCACATAAGCAGCATTATCAGCATGATCTAGGCTCAATTGTTCAGTGGCTTTTATTAGAACATCTCCATCTGTTAGACTTATGGGAGAGGAGGAAAATAAATGACTATCACGTTTAATTCGCACACTTTCCGCATCTTCGGAAAAGTAGTGAGTATCCTGTTTCTTTCTCAAGTTGACAGCAGCTTACTTATTCCTCAGAACCAAACCAAACGACTGTATCACATTTACTGTTGTTCAGTTTATTTTGAGATATTATCTGTTCATCTTTTGCAACAACAGTTTGCTGGTGGGGAAAACAAAATGTGTTTCTTTGGATCTTGTAATATCGTTTTGTGTGGCGGATCTTCGTCTTCTGTGGCTTTGATGAATGAGGCTATCCTCAAAGCAGAAATGAGAATTGAACCCAAAGGGACAGCGCCAGAGGAAAAAACAAAGAAACAGCATTGGCATTCTATCACAAGCAATTAAAGGACGTATCTACACACTACAATGTCGTGGCGAAACACATGCCTCCTATCTCTTATAGAGGTAAACGATGTCGTGTTGTCACATGCCATGCGAGTTAATTGCATGTGAATGTGTGTGTTCTGAAGTTTGTCTTGCTTCTATGCCTGTCTGTGTGCGGGCGTTCTAGTTTCTCTTCAAAATACCAGGTACAGGTGACGAATGATTGATCATCCTGTAAGTTTGCTACTAATACTGTATAAATTGAAATTATCACAACTGAATAGATAAGCAAATTGTTTACGAGGAATATATTACTTTGGAATTCGATATAAACATTTACAAAAGGAAGACAAATCTCCCCAGTTTTTTTTTAATGAAAACTCTAGAGATCTACCTTACGATGTCCGATTTATTCACGAGTTTCTGCATCATTTTCCTAAGGTAATAAAGGTTCTAACAACATTTATGAGGTGCATATGTGTTCATATATTGTAACTATCTTCAAGATCAATATGAAAATAAGATGAGAACTATATATCAGAACTATATATATAATTTTCATTTCTTAACCATGAAAATACGACTGTATGGAGTAAGCTGTTATTGTTTTCTTTCTGCTTTTATAATACTGACGCTCTTGAAAAGACGAAAAGATGGAATGAAATTAGTACCGACATAAAATTCTTACCTTGCAATTTTCAATGTACAGCATATGGATGAATATTAATTATATTATACGGTAAAATTATTCTTAAGGTTGAGTTTACAAAACTTCACAGATACATTTATGACAGTTCCTTGATGGTAGGCAACGAAACACATTATTGCAGTGTAGAGTTCTCTGATTTCAACTTCGGAAAAGGAGGATATAAACATTCTAGAACTGTTACAGTAACAGTACTAGTTTGAATATAAATTTAGGAAGACAATGTTCCAATACTTCTCTTTAGATCTATCGATATGTTTTAAAAATCTAAATTACAACGACAGTTAAACGAAAACATATCGTCACCTTCGAGCCAGTAGGTACTATGTCCAATTTTTGGCAAAATGAAGTTAACACTGCTGTCAAAGACCTTATACTGGAGGACATTAACGACAAAAGTACTATGTCACAAACGGTCTCCAGTGGCTAGAAACGTTAGAAATGTCATGAATTTATACTGACTTTAAATGGAACTTCAAACTTTAAATCTGTTTTTTCTAATAAGTAGCTGAAGTGGATATAGTACCTTCTGGTTCTAAGGTAACGATATTACACCAGAACGATTATATAAAAGTAACTGGGAAATAGAACTATGCTTAGAAAAAGAGGATAAGAGAAAAAGAAGTAGTCTGAAACCCCTATTGCACCGTGTGTTTATGATATTGAGGACTTTATATTGCTACACATACCCACCCCCCAAACACACACACACAATAGTAACTCCTCAACTGCAAACTCATCCAGTATCAGTAGTATAGTGGTCACAGTCGCTGATTTCGGACAGGCGGATTAAAGGTTAATTTCGAGTCTTGCTCACACCCACCATCATGAATAGGTTTTTTCTCAGTCCTGATGTTTGATAAAGCAAGTTCCCTTGCAATTCAGTTCGAGGAAATAGAGATACAAAGTAAAATGATATCGAACACAAAATGCATCCTGTAAGCATCCATGAGACTAACGTTAGACCATCGGTAGATGAATATGAAACAAACATCAGATCATCGGAAATATCGATTCAAAGGCCTAGATTAAATTTAATTACCATCCTAATTAGACCACAGAAGATATTCGAACTTTTTGAAACTCAAAAGAACAGTGTCCTACGTTGTTTTTCAACTAATTAGATCTTTGTTTTTGAATATCTCGCATCTCATTTGTGTTAATTCATTATTTAATTCTTACTCATATCAAGTCCCACTAGAATATAAGTCTTGACCGCTTCTTTCTCCAACGGTCATTAAGGTGCTATCAAGCCAAGAAATGTAAATTTTCAAAGTTTCAAACTACGCATGTAAAGTTAATTAAGCCCTGGCTTAAGTATAATTGGGAACAGAGAGAACTGCCGATAACTGGATTTATTTACTTCCATTATTCTTATTTCATTTAGTAATTTCAGTGTAGAAAGTCAATAATGCTCAAGAATAATCGAGAAGCGAAATCTGCTTAGTTCCTCCTCTGTCGGCTTTTGACAGCTTTTTGCCTTTATTCTTAGATAACTATTGACGAACAGAAAATGTCAATAATTAAGAACATTGTATTAAAAAATATATATACATATTCTTTTAAATTGATAATTACTGCCGTTTTTCGTTGTTGGGAGACACAATAGTTGTCATGAAGAACAAAATGTTATCTGTATTTTCCGTCTTGATATGATGTGAGTGAATTGCTTCAATGTATGGGAAGAAATCACAGCATGTGAAACAGTTCCTCAATTTCAACATTTTATATAAATTATTTTATGAATAAATATGGAAATACTGCTCTTCATTGGAGATACACTACAAATATATAAAACTGGTACGTTTATCTTTGAAATGCTACTTTATTTTACTCGAATTATTTTATTACATTTTTTTATGGATTTTTAACCTTATAATCAATACATTTAGTTACTTTTCTATTCTAAATTATTTCAATATCTGCATGTATTCATAAATTAATTGCATGATGTTTCTAAATTTTAGTGGATCGTCTTCGGTTGATATCCACTTCTACTAACGCAACCCAGTTCAGATAAAATAAATATTGTTTAGGTAAACTTCTGGTAATTCATGATAACTTATAATCTCTCTCTTATTAAGAGCATTACTTTTAACTCCCTGTATCTTTACTCACGCCAAAGTCGCAAACTCAGTTACAAATTTTCGTTCTTATCTTCCAGAAAAAGTTGGTAATTAAATCAAATTTTTGTTTAAAACAGGGGCGAATGTATGCTTTACTTTGTCACTAATATTTGCGTCAAATTATTTTCATAATCACTCTTCTTTTTTCAGATGGAAGATGATTTGTTTTCCGGTTAATAATACTCGATATCTAAAGTGCAATTTTCGAAATGTGGGAAGTCTTTCAATAATTATTATGGAGACGTCTTCAGTGCCTTTCTGACAACTTCTATATCGTGAATTTTATACTTGATTAGTCTTTCAAAATTTTGGATATCGCATGTACTTCCATATTTGTTTTAGTTTATCATATGCTGTTTCCACTTTTCAGTCTATTTATACACTGAAAACAAAAACGGTTTTTTGCAATTGAAAGAAAAGTTCTTATCGGTGCAGAGAGATACAATTTTCTTACAAATTTCCTATCAACATTTTCATTTAATTTAGAATAACAACATGTTAGTTTGGAAACATGAACACTCTTCTTTTACAGTGTAGTATTTCATGTGCTGGAGTGTACTAACAAGGTTTAATTAAAACAAAGTGCATTCAAATTAATTATTAACTGAATATCAATATGGACTCAGTTAAGAATTTGGTGTGTATCGTTAAGAAAAGTATATATAAGAACACTTTCCAGTGAAGCGTATTCAATTTGGAAAACAACTTTTAATTCCTAGTTTTGAGACAAACATATTACTCATAGAGAGTACAATAGTGGGAAACTCAAAGGGTCGTTTTTGTAAGATTCACAATTATAGTTTTTGATAAGTAAAAATACGTAATAGAATGTAAGGAAAGGGAAAGGAACAGCAAATTAGGAAAATAGAGGAAGATGAATTCTTGGGTGCCTTAGAGTGGATTATAAAACTCATAATACATAACTCATATAAAGCACTGATTTGATACTACATCGAACATTGATACAAGACATAACGAGCTTCCAAATCGAACCAGAATATTGTACAGCTTTTCCTTTTTGATAAAATCATATGATTTCTAACAAGTTGGAGCTGCGATTCTACTAACAATAGCTTAGACTCCGATCCCTTGGTAGCATTTTAGACACGCAAACATAATCTTTTTAATATATATATAAAAAAAAGCTGACAGCACTGCCTACTGCAGTGCTTAAGTACGGGAAAACTACACTACTTTTCTATTGTGTTGAAAAATGATTATGCCAAGTTCGTCGCATCTATTCTAACTGAATGGAAGCAATTTGAATAATAATGGATTATTTTTTTTAACAAAATGGGTTGACAATACTGAACGACTGCACCAATAAAGACTGTTCCGATGTCTCTGAACTAGTCTAGCTAAGACCTTTCCAACGACACCTCAGGAACGTCACTACACATAATGGTTCATGATTATTTTTGAGCATGGCCTGGTAATACTGGCAACCCACAATATGTTGCTATTGTGTCAAATAATATCTATGCCAAGTTTGATGCTACTATGTCTAAAATAATTGAAGTTATTTTATAGAAAATAAATTGTCGACCCTGGGTTGCTTGGCAACGTAGGCGACCGCAGTGTTTTTGTATTGTGTTGAATAATGTTTATGCCAAGTTTGGCGCAGCTAGGTCTAACTGAATTGAAGCGATTTGAACAATTATTTAAGAAAAAAGATGCGTTGATAACACTTGATAACACCAATCAAGACGGTGCTGGCGGCCCTGAGCTAGTCAAGACCTTAAACATCTCTATCCTTTGTAGTTCCTGAGATTTAATTTCTAGACACGGACGGACGGACACCTTGAGCGGGAATATAAGTTCTTTTTCCTATAACTTCGCTAGTCCCGGTATTGACCCTATATTCCGAAGTGTCGAGGAAAAGTTATTTTTGTCCCGATTTCTTCGGGCAAGCTTTTTGCACTTGGTGAATTAAATGGTCTTAGGTATTTGCTATTGGTCTTTAAATGGATGATGTTGAAGATACGTTGAAGTCACACTATGCTATCTAATGAAAAGGGGCATCCATATTAATGATCCTGTCTTGTTTGATCAACTGGTGGTTCTTAAAAATGCTTATGAAACAAAGTGGAATGGAATGATAAAATTTATCATCAGAAATGGATGGACGTTTTAAGAATTGTGACTGCACAGAGCAGTATTCAGAACTTCTCAAAATGCGTAAATCAGCTGTTCACCATACCTTCCCATAATGGGAACATGGAAAGAATATTTTCTCACATAAAGATTCAGTAGGCTGGCGAAAGAAGCAGGCTGGAATTTGATACTTTATCTGGTATACTTCGTGTTTTGTACAATTGTGTAGACTTCTATCAGTATATTTTAATAATAAAAATAGAGATGATAAAAAATGCAGTAAGTTCAGGAAAATATCCGTGGTTCACAACCTCTTCTATTTCTTAGAAATTTATAAATTTAATTAACCATCTCTGAAAATTTTAATATTAGTACATTTTATTTTCCTTTTTGTATTTAGTGTGTTCTGAGAATTTAGTTTCATGAATGGCAATCTTTTTGATGGTATGTGTTTTGCGAGAGGTGTCCTACATTCTGATTCTTTGAATTTGGCCACCCTCAGCTTCACTATTAAGGGACTTAAAAATCAATGAACAACTGTTCCTTTGTATTTTCATTTCCTCTCTAATATTTGCTTCAAGATGAAAATCTGATCGAACGTTGATCTATTTTTTTTCTAAATCCACATTAGTGATCTCCAATTATTTCATTACTTATATGTTTCGCGTGTCAACAGGCTATTTCCAAAAACTTTGTAACTTGAGAATACAGAGATTTAGCGATAATTAGTGCATTGAAACTTACCACCCTTTTATTGAAAAGATACTGAGGGTTTCATTCCTTTGCAGGCTCCTCCTTTCTCCATATAGCCTTATCAGTTTATGTAGTTGTGGACTTGTGCCATTCCTCCTGTTTTAATAAATTCAGCTAGGATGTTATCAATTCCTTGATGATTGAATTTTAAAAAAAAATGTATTTTGGACAAAAAATAGGAACTTTACGTTTTGAGAATGAGATGGCAACGTTTTTCTGCATTCTCAAGTTCATAAGCACTTAGTTGTATGTCCTGGTTCTAACAAGCCATCAGCAGGGAGGGGACAGACACATGCTTTACAAATAAATAGATATGATATTTCTATCAGACATCCCTCTTTTATTTGAAACAAAGAAGTCGTGAAGTGTAAATGCCTATTGAAACGAAATACCAATGATTGAAGAGATCAATTGCCAACACAATTGTCCAAATTCATCTTTCATGATCGGTGTCCGACATCCCTTTACTTATATGTTGTTCTGTTGCTGCTGTGAAAGGAAGTTGCTGTTGTAAAGCGACCGTATAGATGGGGCTTTTCGTTTGTTATCTTCATTAAGGAGACTCACCACGTCAAGTGATACTTTGGACCACCAAATGCTTGATTGATTGGTCACATCTAGAGAAAAACGGCTTCCAATACAGCATTCCTTTATGAGATGGCCTTTGAGTTCATGAACAGACCTCCCTGTGTGAACGAAAAATGGACTACCATAATTTATTGCCAAAAAACAATCGCTCAACTTCCCCCTTTGGTCCTTGTTCTTCGGTATGTAAAAAGTTTACCATTTGTACGAGCTTACTGTGAATGATAATGTTCTATTCCTTTTCTATTATTTCTTTTATGTATTATTTATTCTAAGGTTCATGAAGATGAAGCGAAGGACGAAGGTAAGTTTGCTTATAAGCACGTAAAACCTTTTCGTTTCGTTTGTGAATATTTTACACTATTCTTTTATGGATCAAATAAGACATGAAACGTATTTAGACGAAATTATACGCAAATGTGTTTCAGATTCTCGCTACAAAAGCACCAAAAGGAACTTTCTGAATTAAAGTAAAAAAAAAAAAAAAAAAGTACGTTTCTGAAAATGTATGAATATTCTGGAAATATTTCTTTCTTCAAAATAGAGGTTGAAAATTTATCCATACATTTTATACCGTCAGCTGTGAGAACTTTTGGCACTAATAATTTTTTACTGTCATTTTTCGTTTGTGCCACATAAAGTTAAAAATTTTATCTCATAACATTTTTAGTATGTACTTTATAATGACGTTAACGACAGTTCTGAATCCATGTAGAAAATATAAAAATCTCACATAAATTATGTCCAAAGTTGTCCCCCAAAATTGGGTCACTTTGGGCAAAATATTTTCTGAACTCATGTTTGGAGTATTTTGTCTGTAGAGGTAACATTGGACGCACGAAAATGAAAAACAGATCGTCCCCTTGTATTTTATTGCTAAAATCTGTTAATATAATAACAGGAGGATTTATTTAATTTTGTTTTTACATACAAACATTGGTTACTAACTTAAAATTAACATTGTATTGAAAATAAAAAAACGCTGAGCCTGACAGGAAAGTTGCTGTATTTAAAAAATATACATGCCTTCAAATGTCAAATAAGAAGTTTCCTCCTTTGAAGGAAAATTTCCAGTTTGTAACGAATAAAAATCATAGTATTTAAAACATATGACAGTACCTTTGTGGTCACAATTCTTTGCTGTTTTGTTTATATTATAGCTAACTTGAATCAACCACGTAAACCGGCCAATACCCTTTAAATCCTTAAATTCAGAAAATAAGAAAATAGCTAAAGAAATTACAGTACTGTACATTAGGAATGAAACAGAAGTTCAATACAAATTTAGCATGATGGTTCTTCTTGACAGATGAAATGTGATATAAATGAATAATGGAGTTACAAATAATTCAAACAACACGTTAACTTTACGTTCCAACCAATGTACACAGAAACATACTGGTAGAGTGATCCATTGAAGAAAAAAATCATGAAAAGAATTCTATTTAAATTGATAATAAAAGAGAGATTTTTTACAAGGCTTTCATATGTCCTACCAAAACAAAATTATGTATTAATCTTCCTATTTTGGGTCACAGGGTCACACGGCACTTCTGATATTAAAAACTATTTTTTTGATTGAAAAGTTCACTTTAGAAATAAATAACTTATTTTGGTATTTGTAAACATATGAATAAATAACAAATAGCAATATTCAATGAACTTCACATTGGCACAAAAACTCAGGCTTGTATCATTCATGATACAACCACCAGAACAACTTGTCAATTCTTGATATCCAGTTCATATTCATATTTATTCTTTTTCCCAGTGCGAACCAAAATGTTGTACGCACCTTTTTCTACATCTCATTTTTATATACAACTTGCAAATCTTCACATTTTCTCTACATGGGTACATACCAACTTTCTCCATATCTGGATATACACACTAATACGGTTTATGTTCACAATACACATGATTAAAATAAGTTGAATAGAAAATAACACAAAGCTAACACAAAGATAGACCAATAAACATTTTTACATAATTCTTTAAATTTCATCATTTATCCTGCCACCCCCAATTCCTTCCAACGCTCCTCCCCGACCATAGTGATATACTGCCCCACTCCTTTTATAGTATTCGTTTCCATCCTTTCCTCCCCTTTTATTGCCCGTAATATTTCACCTTCAGTCAGATTTCCCAGAAGTTTCTCTCTGGTTTCCTCCGTTTCCTTACACAAGAAAAGATGTCTTTCGCTGTCCTCCTCACCACATAGTGGACATAATGGTTTACCTTCTTCATTATTTCTTCGCATTTGATTCCAACCACCTAATCTAATCTACGCAATACCACCTTTCTTTCTTCTCACAAACCGAGATATACTTAGCCCTTCCCCATGTTTCTTAGCCCTGCCCATGAAATGTCAGGGATACCTTTGCATTGCACTCCGCAATGATCTCTTGCCTGTCTATATCCGCCATTCGCTCCTTCACCTGCTGCATCTCTACCTTATCTATCCTCCTTCCCTCCCATACCTAACCCATACCTATCCTATATAACTCGCTTCTCACCTTCATTACCCACTGCCCTTCATTTCCCTCTTCCATTTGATGATACATGCAATAACTTTTTAATGTGTGTTTGTTCTGCTCACATAATTTTCCCCAGTACTTTATGGCCTGCCATTTCAACATAATTTCCTCCCTATTTGCACCCCATTCCCTCAAAACACCGCAACTAGCCGTGCCTACACTGACTCCCAAAAGCTTCTTGTAGAGCTGTACTTGTATTTGTGTAGCCACCATTCCCCCTTCCATTCCCCATAGCTCTGCCCCGTACTTTAAAGGCTCGTTCAATAAGCCTGGCTCTCATGCCCGGCATCTTGTGTACTGCCCTCATAAAACCCTCCAATTGGTATTTCGCCTTGTCTTTACCTAACCTTGTGTGCCGTGACCATTTCCCTGACACTGCTACCGTTAGCCCTAGATATTGAAAATATTTAACCCGTTCTATTACCTCCCCCACATAAGTCAACTGTTCTCCCCCCCCATACTTGTATTCATTTTTGAAAACCATTATTTTTGTTTTCCTTACATTCACTGCTAATTGAATGCCGTTACAATAATTCTCTAAATTATTCAAAGCTCGCTGTAATCCCTCTTTGGAATTCGCCAAGACAACTAGGTCATCTGCATACATCAATACTGGAATCTCCCTGTCCCCTATTTTTGATATATCCTGTCGTCCGTCCATAAGATCACCCGCAATATCGTTTATGAACAGCATAAACAGCAGCGGGAATAACACACCCTTGTTTCACCCCAAGCGTCGATGTTTGCAACTGTGTAACCTTATTCCCGTAGCATTTCACACAAAAGAATACATTATTTATACACTGCCTGCAATGCTCTTATCGTTTTCGTTGAGACGCCCTGCTCCCACAGCTTTTGCCATAAAATATGACTATTAACTGTATCAAATACCTTCTGAAAATCCACAAAGCACGCATACAATTTCCCCCAAAGTTCCCTCTTAGCCAAAGTTAACCCAGTTGATGGTAGTTATGAAATTACTGCTGTATTACATTTAGTCTTATTGATAGAAACAAGCTCATGTAATATTACTGTTATAATACATCTTATTACTACTGCTATATACAATTAGGTATTTCCTACGCTGTAAAAAAACTGCAGTTATTAACACAAAATATGAGTCAACTTTTGATCATCTCTGTGTACTTTAAATGTGCAAGAAAGGTTTTAACAAGTTAGATTTCATAAATAAACGGTTCTGATATCCTACGAAAGAAGTAAAAGTGTTGAAAGAAGCAGGGACAGAACCCAGGTTATCTCAGTGATAGCCTCTTAATCAAATGAATGAATAACAGCCAACTAAATGAAGCCACAGTATTATAGTCACGCTTTTTGGCTATACAAAATATTTTAAAAAGACCAATGTAGATGAGAGTAAGTCTGCTTTTATCAAACACATACGGATCAAAATGTGTTCAAGATGTAAGACTTATATAAGAAGAAATCGTTAAAGAAAGTGCACAATAAGTGTACAAAATTCACATTTTGATAGGAATGATGGCATCTCTTATATACATTTTGTACACTTTTGTGCATAAAACAGAAAATTTCAGACAAGACTATGCAGAAAATATATAAGAACAGTTTGTTTGTACAGTATATGCAACAACGAATATTACTTGTAATATTATCTGCTTGAAAAGCTAAATAATTAATTCTTATATTACTATAACAGCAATTTGAGCTAAGACCGAGAATGAAGAACGGAGAAATTATTCTACTTTATTAGATCAACAAATGGCATATTTAATTATTATGTAGAAACGTCTTGATATTACACTAACACCGTTGATTTAGTTACACATGATTTTTCTTGCGCACAAAATTAAGACAATATGAAGAGTTAGTTATCTACAATCTTTACCCGTCGTTGCTGTCTTTCTTCATGAGCAGATTCAAAGAGGTTTCCAGTTCAACTCATGCACCTGAGTCAACTTCGAAGTATACATTAACCGCACCACCAGAATGGAACTCGGAACCACACGCACAGAAATCAAGTGTCATCTACTTGGGTAACAAAGGCCTCTTGACTATAGGTTGGATATATTAAAACACTAGGTTATATCATACTATGGCTATGGGATACTTTACTTAACTGTGAACTTATTTTGTACTTTTCTCAGAGAGAAGTGCCTGAATGTTATAGAGAAAAATCTGAGGTATAATCTTGTGCACTTCAAATTATTAATTTAAGGTCAAAGGACGGAATAATCATTTGACCGAAGATTAAGAGATACAGAAGACGTCTGCTCAGAAACGCTCTGCGACTTGATTGCGCGATCAAGTCGCCTAAACGTGTAGCTATAATTGCACTTTCTGAAAGATTTAAAAACTTAAAACAACGCATTTGTGGGCTACCTGTATTTTATGCAGAATACTCCAGAGTTGACGTACACAAATTTTCAAGCATTGTTTGGCCCCGCGGTATTACTATGAAGCAAAAATCAGTGATGACACACATTTCTTGCACATATTGGAACCTGTATTTAGAATGTACCCATGTAGCAGGTAATGGTTAATAACAAAATCTGTTTATATTGATATGCTGTTGTATATTTTGGCCACCTCCCCGAACAAAACCAAAACCAAACAAATTTCAAAAATAAAAACCAATTGCCTTTGTATTTCGTTATATTATGTTTATAGTAATGAATCCATTCGTTATGTAACGAAGAAATGGATAAATTAAATTAAGTGAAAATAAAATTAAGATTTTTTTTGCAATAATATTTATGTTACACAAATTTGTGTTGACATGCTTTTTCTGACTTCATCGTATTTGAGGAAAATTAGTTACCGTCCTACAATGGGTATAGATGAACATTTTATCTTATTAATAATGTACTTTCATAGCAATGTATGCAAACGAAGCTAGTAAAGTAACTTCGTTAAATAACTTCGTAAAGTAACTTCTTAAATATTATGTTATTAATTTGTGGAAGCTATATAATGTACAGTCCAGAAACTGAACACACAGAAAGGATATATAACTTCTTTTTCCAACAGAAAGCATAAAGCAATTAAAGATATTTTATAACTACAATGCAGACCTTGCTAACACGTTGAATTCATCAGTTTCCCCGCACAATTTGTAACTATCTGGTGGTTTTTGAGTTAGTCTCCTCACGCAGATCGAACATATGGACTTAATTTTTGTACCTGCAGGCCCTTTTGACAGATTGTGGTAATTGTACTAATGTTGTTGGTCGTTAGTGCTGGTAATTTATGGTAATTCTGGACGTAAATGCTTTTGCGTGCTTGGTTGTTTCATTCTTCGTTTTTTTAAATTGCTGCATGGAGCCACTGGACACAGTCAACTGCCTCGCACGAAGCTACTTTCTGTGGACTTCTGAGGAAGCACCTGTTTACGCTTCACTAGGAAACTGGCGTTTCAATTTTTCTTTAGACTTAAAATTATCTGCTGATATTTACAAATATGAATATGACCTGTTATAAGAAATGTGCACACAGTCTTCCACAAACTGGGTTCTCGTGTACTTAGAACGACACTTTTAACATTTTTTTTCATAACATTATTTTTTATCCTTTACAGTTTGACTAAACTATCCCGTTTAGCTCTCATGGTATATTAGTAAAGACGATATGTAATTAAATATACTAGAACAACAACGGACTTATGTATGAACACCTAATAATTGTTTTTGATTTTGTAAATTGGTAGAAAATATCTATTCTTTTCTATTATAATTAACACTAATTTTACAATAAGACTGTACAATAACCAATGGCCTAAGTCTGCGTAAGGCCTAGGTTGATGTCTTTCGACTGCTTAATCTTTAGGAACAATATATCTGTATATTAGGGGAACCAGCCGTCATCTTTTGCAGGCTATAAACGTGACTACTTTTTATATGACACTAGACGTAAAATGAAATTGAATACTCTGGATGGCAATTTATTAGAAATTGATTTGCGTTGCTAATAGACTATGCTTATGAAGCGTATTTTAATTAAATTATTTCAAACTGTTATCAAAGAAAGCTTTTCATAAAAGGCAGAAGAGCTTATTTAGTAAATGGGTCGAGAAACGCACATTATTCGAGAAAACTGACATTGAATCTTGAACAGTATTGACTTTTCGGTCAAGTAAAATGACTACAAAACTCTATATTCTTTATTTAGAGCCCAAAAATTGTACCAATGATTAAATGGAATACATGTTTGCAAAAGTAAGGAACATATTTAACATTCTTATAAATATGTTCTTAGCGGCTATGAATTCCATTAAAAAAAAAAAATCTTTTGGTGTCTTATCTTTAAATTTTAGTGCACTAATTACCCAAGTAAATATTAAATGCACGGAATAAATTCATCGTTGTAGTTAGCTTAGTTTAGCCATACTTTTGATTAAAATTTGACCACATTTTGAAGTTCAGGTTTGATTTTCTCGGAAACGAAGAGTTTTTTTAAGCCAGATTTATTGCGTTTATTTGTTTCCTTTTATAACAGCTCTTTACCGTGCAATTTAGCAACATATTTAAAGCGATATATATATATATATATATATATATATATAGAGAGAGAGAGAGAGAGAGAGAGAGAGGAAGAAATCTTGTCAATGTTGTCAAATGTTTGCACACTGTATTCTATAGACATGTCTTATATTTGCTTCATCGTTGACAGTCTGGTTCGCTGTGGGTGTGTTTTGACTTCTTTTTTTAAAGAAATAAAATGCACATATCGTTTTCCCTCTCCTTTCTCTCTCTCTCATCCTCAATGACTGTTACCAGTAGAGCAAAGTCCCCGCACCCTCTTTTATGTGAGAAAGGCACAGGCCCCCTGCCGGTTTTTAGCTTGACTACGTTGTGGAATCTGATCGGTGTCTCAGAGGAACGTAGACCCATATATCTCGTTATCAGTCTGCCTCGGCTGATGATTTGTGTGGATGGGAGCTAAGTGGAACCTGCTGAGCGATATCTGCGATCTGTGGGAGGGAATAGTTTGCTACTCACAATGAGGATGTGATACAGCTGTGGTCGACATCAAGGCTCAGAAGTGCTGTGACCGGGTGCACTACACCTGTGTAATATCATACGTTTTATTATAAATGTATCGTTCTTTCCTTAACGGCTGTCACTTGCATAGCATGTCACTATGAAATTTATTAATAGAAATACTATAACATAAAACTAACCTCAGAGACTCATCTTGTTGAACTCCTTGGAGCATCTTTCTTGTTGAACATGGTGAGAGCTATCAGGCGGCAAAATAATTTCTTGTCACGATACATTTACCAAGTGCAACATCCGAAAAAAAAAACAAAAACGACGCTTTCTTCCCTCGCGAATCTCCTTGCTTCAATCCAGGCTTTTAGTAAATCTATGAAGTTTTTCAAGCTTCAGCGCACCTTGAGGTTTCTCAGCAAAGGCAAGTCAAGCTCACCATTTCAATGCTATTCAGCACATAAAGACGATTGAGTAGTCATTAATAGTGAGAAGTAGGTTAATTCTGATCATGAAAAGCTTACGAAGTTTTAATTTGAGCTGTTCTCTCATCAGTCACACCGGTTCATATTAAATTTGATTTTTCCAGTGTACTCTGGGACAAAGTATTATTATTTCTGCTACTTGGACATACAAACAAGCAGATATCATATTCAAACTAAATGTACTTCGAAATCAGAATGCAATGAAATTCCTGCTTGAGCGAGGTTCATTATTGATGTTGGATATTCCGAGTCTCGAGTGAGTTCCATCAGCCCAAATGCATTCATTACTTCTTGACATAATCACTCAAGTCTACTGATTGTTACAAAGCAATCCGTACAGAAACAGTGTCGTCATCTATAGTTTTTCTTTAGGTTTTACATGTTTAAGTTTTCTGTTTTCAAGTTATTTTTTTTTCAACAAGAAAGGGCTTACGAGCAAATGAGAGTTCGTACTGTATTGAATCTTGATTTGACCAAATTGTTCAAGTAGATCTGCGACATATTTTTCAGAATTTGTCAGTACTTGAGTGAGTGCGCTCATCAAACATCATGAATTGAATGTATTTATAGCTTTTAGACATGTATATAGGATCAGTCCAACCAAACTTCATGAAAGTAGTATGTGACAATAACATTTCTAAAAGTAGGCGTTTCAAATGAACGACGACGTTTTTTTAAGTCCCATGTTATGGCTGGTATTCATTTTCTGGAATTGTTTTGCGTATGAAAATGTAGTATTCTAGATTCAAATGTACGAAGGAAAACGAAGGAAACGAGAAATGAATCAAGTTAATTAACGTTATGTAACCAGAATGAATATTCCCTTACAAGTTTATACCGAAATGCTTGTTTAAAAAAAAAATGTGACCTATTTTTAAAAACTTTCTTTGCTTAATTATATATTTCAATTAAAGGAAAATATGGAAGATAATGTATCTTTAATCATGTTTTGTCACTGATAATTAACATTTCTCGTAATAATCTAACCATTTGAAGCTTTTTCTATGTAGTTTTATAAAGATTTTTCACTTATTTTAGTAATGGTGTCAATAGATTTCTTTAGAATCTTTTTGCCATTCTCGAGTTTCTTTGTTTTCAAAGAAGGGAAATTCCATAGTCTGACGTAATGTAAGAAATTTGTCGCGATTAGTAGGCACTCATTGATTTCTGTATCATCACTCGATTCTCAGCACCCTACTAACCTTATTTGGTCATGTATTCAGATATATGCTATGACGTATAAGAACTCTTTGTACTTTATGAACGCTTATAAGGTCGATTTATATTATAATTTCTTTATGTATATGAGCTTCCAGAGCAATTACGTGACGAATCCAATTTTCTCGCGCAAAACCTTATGGGTAAAACTAGCATTTTATACTATCAACGACCGAGTGAAAATTCAGGCCCAACTTGTCCATTGAGATGTGAACACTATGTCTTGCGCACCAATATTTTCGCGGGTTATTCGTCAAAGTGTCGTCTGTAACCTGTTAAAGTGTTTCTTGACCAAGTCGTAATCACAAACTATTGCTCGTGAAAGACTGACTGTCGATTGTGAAGTGTAAACCGTCATGGATCAAGAACTTGCATTTTTTATATTTTATTGGCATATTTGTTAACTCTGACTTCGACAAGTCAAAACGTACGGTAAAGTTGATCGTAGCGGATATCGGCAAATGAACGTTTGAGTGACGCAGTAATAAAATGCTAAAATTCCCGTGTCAGTAACAGTCGTCGTCAATGTGATCGTGAATAAGACTGTGGAAGTTTATATTCAATCCATAACATGTACTTGGATCTTCCTTTATTTCGATCTTACTTATGTTAAAAGTATGTCTCCAGTTATCGACGAATAGGACAGTGTTTCGTTATTGCTAGTTCTGAAGTGAAACTTGTATTTCTTACATGCCACAACTAATATTACTTCGTACCTCGTGTGTGAATGAGTTAAGTGCAAGCTTGAGTGGCAAAATAATAGAGGCAACCTCAAACCTATTATGTATCTCTAAAAGTATTTGGTGATGTAAGTTTCTGTATCTTTACGTCAGTGATAAACTTCCTTTATACTTTGGAAGAAATACCAGTCAAGGTGTTAATGGGCGAGAATCATCCTGAACGAATTCATTTATGTTAACTCTTTATTTAGAAATGTTCGTCTCACACTTAGTCTTCGTACAAGGTGAACCGATTGGAGTTTACATTTGCCTCTTCGGACGGTGCTCATAATTTCATTGACGAAACAGGAGATAACAAGGAGTGATCGTCAAGAGACCTCATCGTTGGATCATACGTCTGTGGGACAGTTATACTCATATCCCCTCCCCCCTTTTAACATTCATGCATCTTGGAAATTACTGCAGTGTTGAGAACAGTTAGTAATAGAATAAGTACGTGAGTATATTAAAATTTAACCATACTAAAATGTTGTTTCAATGCAAATGCTTGCAAACTAAACGGAACTAAACAAAGTTAAATAAATCAGAACTTTCATTCAAGATTTTCTTGGGAATAATTAAAACTTTGTTAAGAGCTGAATAGGCTTGCGCGCTGTTGCGAAATGTTCAAAGAATACTTTTTTTTCTTTTCTCATAATGTTTACCAGTGAAATGCTGTGTAAAATGCAAATATTTCTTTGAAGTTTATATATTAAATAGGATAAATGTTTTCGTATGTTTGCTTTAACCT
>JAGDQP010005181.1:60634-76151 GCA_022664845.1 Lepisma saccharinum
TTACACGGTAGTTTTAAGATTAATATAATTTTGTTTATTATTTCTGATTTTCACTCATGAATATTGGTTTTCCTTCAGTCACCCTGACCAGTAAAATAGATGAACGCATATTTCACGAATCTAGTACCACTCCAGCTTTACTGTAGACCCTATATTTCAATTTGTGGTACATCTACACCCTTTCTTTTTGAAACCAGTAATCACGGATATGCCGAAGGGGTTACGATTGCATTTTGATTACATCTATGTGTGTGGAAAGCAGAACAAAGCGAACCAAAAAATAGCAAATCATCACAATTATGCGTGTAAAAGCAAGGTGTGACTAATTATATTGTTTATGTGTAGTAAGCTTCATTTTTATTTCGTGCTCTGTTATTACATTTATGAGTCGTAACGCTTTCGAGAGGATTGCACAAACGATTACATTTTACGCAGTGTAAACCAGAGATGCTAATAAACTGTGTTGATCATGTTTGGTTTGTTACAGTAACATTCTTCAACTCAAAATTAAAATTTTAGAAAGACGTTATCACCATTCTAATGCTTCGATTGATTGTATGGGTGATAACAGCACTATGGATTATTCACGTCCCGTCGAGTGCTTCGAGTTATTCTACTTTTGATGGTGGATATATGCGTAGCCAGAGATGTAAGGTTATTTTTAGGTAGGTATACGCTTGTTGCAACGAAACCTTTCGATTACTATCCCATATACCTGGGTATTTCATAATTTTTAGGTGGGTATACGGTGATGCCTAAAAATCGAGGTTAGTAATTGGGTATACGCCGTATACCCGCTTATACTCTCCATTATATCTTTGTGCGTAGCTCATTTTGATTTAGTACATGCAGAGTAACATATAACCCATGTGTCCTTGTCTACACTAATTAGTACACTTGTCGTGAAACTCAATCATTAACTGTTTTTCTCAATCACTGACTCTTCTCAACTCCTGTACGTCTCCAAAATTAACCAGAAAAAATACGCCATTCGATGAGATGCAGTATGCTATACGATGGGGGTCTACTATTCGAAAGTACCACAGTTTACCAAATACTTAATTTTATTTTGCATCAACGAATTTTGGCGAACTTACACAAAAGTTTCAACCACTTTCTTCCTTTTACATCTCCGAAGACTATCCGACATCATTCGGAGAGAGGCTGATGGGTGAGGAAGAATGTTCACTTCGAAAAGAAGTATAGTGGATAATAATCGTAGCCTACTTGTTTGAGCACCGACTGTCTCTAAAAGTGGAGGTCTAAATCAGGTGATAACGACTAATGGACTGTGAGCATGCTAGGCTATTTGAGATTAGATATGTGCGGTGCCGCTCTACAGTACATTCTAGTTTCCCGCTGGATAATTTTTCATAACTTCGTGATGCGTTTAAATCCTTTCTTTCCTTGAGATTCCATCTTATGATCAGAAATCTTAAATATTACATCCGCACCTCTTTCACAATCATCATCAATATTATTTCTGGTTTAACAGACAGTTCTTTAGAGCATATTTACCATTATTCATTCAAACTGGTCTCTTTTATTTAAGATAAATTATCCTAATTTCTTTTCATTATTCTACAACACTTGTTCACTTCATTGATTTACTTTTTCCATTGAATTTCCTATTCTGCGAAATCCACATTTCAAAAGCTTGTAATATTCTTTCTTAGGATATATATTTCTCCGTGACTCGTTCCAGACGATATAATATTGTATATAGAATATCCCGTTGCAATTTCCTGAAACTTTTTTTCTATTCTGTTCTTTTAAAATTCTATACAATTTCTAAAACCAAGTTCCTTTCAGTTTAATGCAGTTAACAGCCTATTTATGCTGAGAACTTAAAACAGTTTTTGCCAAGAAAAACATTAATATAGAGGACCTAATATAAGATAGAAAATATAGGAGTAAGAAGAAGTTCGTTTCGTGCGAATGATGCATCTTGGTTGTGCATTTTATATCGAATCAAATATGGGATTTTGGTGTTAAGAATTGTAAATTCATTACTACCCTGTTCATTTGGTGGAATTTAGGCCGTGAGTAATACAGCTGAATCTTCAGAACCACCACCTCTATGAAAATTGGTGAAGTTATCGGGAAATATCAGCTTCGTTTCTTTTATAAATACTGTACCAGTACCGTTACAAATGCAAGAATTACTAAGAAAACATATATTTATTTAAGGTAGTAAAAACTGTCACTACATGTTTCAAGAGATAAAAATAAACTCAAATCGAAGGTTTTACATTTCGATTTAATACGTTTACTCATCCTTCAAATTTGATTGAAATCAGTTACATTTTCTTGTCCATCCCCTTGACTCTGTGTATAATGTGTATGGTAATGTGTATAGTAATGTACTAACTTCTGCGGCTCATGTCTTTGTCTTTACTTTCTTTAAATTTTGTTTTTGATATGTTTCAAATGTAGAATTCATAAAAGAAAATTTAAAGACTCCTTCCCTTTACCTCGAACAAAAACAATATTTTGTCGTTTCTACGTTGTACATACGCGTAAAAACGAAGTGTAACTGTAAAAGTCTTAGCAGGGCTACAATTACTGACTGACAGGAGCGGATAAAAGACGATAACACATTTTTTCTGGTTTAAAGGGTAAATTGCATTAGTACCTATGACACATTGAAGCTTTAAAAAGTAAAAATCTTATTCGCTGTATAAAACTCTCTGGGTTCTTTGTATCTACAATGAATAAAGCTGCTAGGTTTGTTATATATCCAAAATACAGAGTTCTTTATAAATAATAGAGGATTAATATGTCGTATTCTGGAAAATATCTGCAACATGAAGGGTTGAGAATCATAGTGGTGTAAGCCGGGTCTTCCTGAAAACTGGAGTAAATGAAGGAAAGTCAACTATCTCGTGTTTGAATCCACATATCTCGATATTTTCTTCTTGAATTAGGTAAAGTAACAAGCAAACAAACTGTGTACGACATTTCGGTTCAAAATTGTGCATCTTTCAGAAGTTATGGCCATTTAAAAACTACTTATAGACTATCTGTAATCACAACGGATGATATGTATGGCTTGCATCCAGGGATTCAATTCTACGCCGATCGGTAGGAGGGCTTTCATCCAAATACCATTTCTAACAAGTACATCCCATCCTAGTCATTGATTTGTAATTGACCAAATATTACCGCATAATTGTCAATATATATGTATTATGTACATAACATATAGAAACACAAGATCCATGGCATACTAGAAAAGTGGTGTGTGGGGCCCAGCCCTCCCTAGAAAAAGTGTGGGTGGGTTCATCCCTCCCGAGCCCACCCTGAATTTAATCCCTGTATACATCATTATGAATCACAGCCCTCTATATATCTCCAACGATATGTAAGAAACATCTTGTTGCATAACCCTTTTGGCAACTTTTTTTTTCTAACATTGCTTTAATTCTTGTAATTCGTTTCGTTGACTACTTCAAGATTCTAAGTTTAATTAATACATCGCTTTTAATATGTAAAGGATTTCTCACAAGAAAGAATTTACAGCAACGTTAGTACCAAAAATTTTAATGTACGAAAACGAGAGCAAATATAAATTTTATTCCCGAAAATCAATAGCAAGTTTTAATATCTTAACTTTCCTTTGAGAGATGTTTATAGTGAAACTTAGTACGAACTTCTTAATTTGGTATGTGAGTTCGCAAATGAAACGTTGTCAAAAGTATTCAGTCTAATATTTAGAACATGAATTAATTAATGTAAATAGAGTCGTGTTGCAGAGTAAACATTACAAGATTAGAGTCTTGAATTCTACTAATTTCAATATGTGAATTAACTGGTTTATGTATGTTTCTTACTTAGCTAAGATATCACGAAGACTCATTCCTTTTTATTCTTATAGACAGGGTAGGTATCATTACATGTGAAGGATAAGAGACAACCTGAAGATGAAATCCAAGTGGCAAAGTTCAACACAAACAATAGAATACTTAGTTCCTTAGAGATTGGAAGGGGGAAAGGGGGTCTGTATGCATGAAGAAGGGTACCGAAAAAAAGGAGCGGTATAAGACAGCAATAAAGCTCCTTTTGACACGCACAAGAAAACAAAGACATACGTATGAAAAGGAAACACAATAAGAAGACGACACAGAAAAGAAATAATGATAAACCTGCATCAAAGACAAAAGAGACAGGCTACATCGAGCGAGATTTTCATCTCTCATCTCACCGCCTAGAGGGAGGAACGCCAACTACAGTAGCCGAGTCATAAAAACTCAGAACAACAAAACAGCTTCTATTGTGAGTGTTTAATTGTAGGTGGCTGCGATGAATGCGATATGCTCCTTATGACTTACGATCATCACAGTGAAGAAGAACGGACATCTCAGCAGCAATCCTCTTTCTCTTTATATGAATGGAATGTCTGATGGTACCTACCGTACCTTACCTTTCTTAAAGGACATCACAAGGATGTTTGTTATTAATACCTTGTAATGTTCCGCATATGGCCTGAAGAATGTGACAAACGACGAGGGTTTTACATTACAAATACAGACAATAATCTCTTCAGGAAAAAGGGGAATTGTTTATTAGGAAGTATTTATTCTGTTAGTGAAGTACATATTTTGGATGAAATATTAATATTATGACGAAAGAATCCACTGAAAATATTTTATATCTAGCGTATACCGGAAGACGAACAAGTAAGACCGAATTCACTTAACAAAGTAACACAAACCTCAGAAAGCTACAGGAATTGTTAAGCAAATTTTCAAAGATAGATACGAGAATCCATCCGAAATCATTCGCGTACGTAAGGAAGGGGGATATATCCCGCCCATTGACTCCAACTATACGAACTTGGGAAGAGAGTAAGTACTTCCGGAAGAAATAGAATTAAGTTATGTAATTGTTAGTTAAAACATAAATTAATTGTAAGGACGAAAACAGAATTATGATTAACGTCCATGCCTGTATAATTGTTTGTTTATTCTAAATAGATAAACGATCGTATTGTACATTCTGCGTTATAGTTTCACAATTAGGCGAATGTGGTAAATAACCTTCAGGACAACCAGTAAAATAAAAATTCAAAAACTTGAAAAAACAAAAACAAAAAACAGATTAAATGTTTAGACAAGAGCTTTCTGTGACAATCATATCGATAGAGCCTGAAAAACATGACGATTTCAAAAGAGTAATAACAAATATGGTAATTCCTGTTACTGATAGTGTCAACGAGGGTAGATCGAAGAAAATTTTAAATATGAAACATTTCGCACCTATGAAGGAAGCAGATATTTTGTACGTAGAGAAGGAATAACTTTAACAGACATTAGATAGGAATGAAACATGGCTACATTAGATATAAATGAAAAATAGAAATTTCGCAAAACTGGGAAAGTTTTTTGCTATTCTGAGATACAGAGCAATGTAAGATCTAATATAACCTCTCAGGTCATAAGGGGAGAAGATAAACTTCTGGTAAACTTTCTTTTGTATTGAGCATGTTAGTAACTTTTGACTTAATCCTATCACGATTATGTGCGTGCAATGCTTGTTAAATTCGACTCGAACCCGCAACCTTGAAGACGTTGGTCTAATGCCTCAGACCACACGACTACCGCGCTCGGCTATAGGGAGTAACCAGTAAAATCAAATTATTAAAAACTGCAATCAAGCTTCAATTAATGAATTTGTTGTCCAAATATGCAGATTTTTTCTGCATTAGTGGATGAAACTCTAAATATGATTAATAGCGAAAGAGTTCTCCATTGTTGGTAGCTTGGTAGTAAATGATGATTATGTAAGATAACAACCTGCCAGCTCTTCGCCTAATATGGTGTTGAAAGGACAGTTATGAAAAAGGTCGTTCGGGATTTAACAAAAACAATTTATCAAATCTAATAAATTTTGGTGTTAATTATGAGTTCATATTTTGATAAGAATATGATGGTGATAGCAGTTTGCAGGAAAATTTTAAAAATGTTCAAGACATAATGTGACAGTATTCTGCTGCAATTTAGTGTATTGTGCAACTCAATGTTTTATATCCGCTTACGGATAGCGCATTTTGTGGAAGTATGAAGAGTTTAAATATATCACCTAGACTAGAGCATAAAGAAATTCCTAAGTACAAGAAAACAGATATAAAAGTATAATTAATTATTTTAACGAATTAACCTAATTCGTGTTTAAAGAAATTGTCCGAATTTCTTTATCGAACAATGTCATAAGTTCAGATTGAAGGCATGTAATGAATTCAATGCATTTAGAATTTATTCCCATTTTTATTCGAATGGATCAGTACAGATTTTTACAAAAGGAACACCTTCACTTATAGTAGAAGCTATGAATAGTGCTGTTATAAAGTTTTAAAGAACCAAAAAGAACTATCAGAAGGAAGACTAAACAAGCTTCCGTAATTCAAGAGTACGGAAGAATCTATGCAAATATGTACAAAAATCAAGAAAATGAAATCCAATTACAGTATAAGACAAGCTCTTTCAGGGATGCATCCAGATTTACTTCTTAAGGTGTTTAAGAATTTGGGGAGGTTCAAAAAGCGTCTGGATATAAAATTACAATAAATAACAAATACAAACTTACGTCTAAAGTTATAAGTTTACAAAGATATCAGAATTTGGGAGAGATCCGCGCCCTCTGAACTCTCCGCCTGGATACATCACTGAGCTGTATGAAAAACAGTATGGGTATAGAATATAAAATAGCTTACAAAATCAACTAACAAAAATGATAGTACGATAACGAAAGTGTTATCTGAGGCTTCATTAATCTTTTCTTTTAATTAAGACGCTGAACACGAGAAAACAGAGTCCCAAAGTTAGAAGAATGTTAATTTTTCTTTGTATATAAAATTATACACTAATTGAAACTTTGTAAAGCGAAACTAATAAAAGTAAAATGTTCTATTCAAAATACTACAATGGAAGCATATAAGATTTCCAAAGTTTTTAAAAGTGCTTCAGATTTGGTACAACCCGCACCCACATCTACGCCAGAGATGATATTTTGTACTCTAAAACGAATAAATATATAAAAAATTTAAACTTTCATATGTGATTGAAGGGAAGTAAATACTGGTCGAGAAACTCTTCGGTCTTGACAAAATCCAGCTTGAAATTTGAAATATGGCTAAATTTATATTAGAATTAAAAATAAACTAACAAACTACAAGGATTTAATCCATACATGTATATTTTTCGCGCGTGATTGTACAGGTCTAAAATTAAAGAAAGAATGATCGAAAGGTAATTTTTAAATGTTGTTGGTTTGGGTTGCATGACTGCCATGGATGGGATTATGTAGAAATTCCTATCTACGCTACTGCCCGAAATTATCAAGTAAAGAAATGGAATCATACACAAACCCTTAAACAATGTATTACATAACGAAGATATTTAATTTCCAAATGAAGATCAAATTTGTTGAAAACAATATACTTGATAGAACAGGAATGATTTTCTAAATATTACGCTTAATATACTATGGTATAACCAAGTGGTATGTGCTGTGAAAGCAACTAGGTAGTTGGAAGTTGCCAAGAGATTTCTGTAGAAGTATGAAGACAAGTGATAAAGAATCCCTTTATGAGAAGTGATAAAGAAGTCCCACTTATCACTATTCGAAGAAATAATATCCAAGAACCACGCGCCACCCTAAGCAAAGTTACACAAACATTCACTTCACAGTTACACCTATGAAATTGACGTGGAAGGTATTGTTGTGCATAGTAAAATAATACATCATAAGTGAACAAACATGGATTTGAAAGTTTTATGCATTTAAATAGTTTGTTCTCTAACTAATAAATTATTGTTCTTAAATTTTGTCTCGGTACCTACAGAGGCTTGATGTACAGAAAATTAAAAACGGAAGTTGCCTCCATTTCAACTTTGAAAATTCAATTAACATTATTCATGTTCTTTTAATTTCAATATCCGCCAGTGCAATATAATTTACTTTTTTCTTAACTGAGCTGGTCAGACATGGCCGAAGTTCGCAACATGTCTAGCAGAATGTCGTCCCTCGACGAGCACTTTTCCTAAGAAAAGTATGGGGACGTGAGCAGCGACAACTTTGATGTCGGTACCAACCCAGTATTCGCCTGGTGAAACAAAAAAATCCTGGAAATCTTGTATAATGTGCCGACAGCAGAACTAGACGTTGCATACCTTTCCAATGTCGATCAGCCCTCCGCGACCGCAACCAGTGGACAATGGGAAGTGGGTACCTGTTAGTGTATTTGAGTGAAAGAACGAAACGGAACAAAGTGAAGAAATTGTGATAATCATGTCACGAACAGGAAACTGTAGGTAAATAATTTAGCTTCTAATAAAACAATTTAATGATAAACAGTTTGAATTAGCCTACACTCACAAATATTGTTAATTTAGTTTGAAGTGAATGTGCACACTGCAATTGAAAGCGTAAACACTGGAATATAAATTAACAATAGTTGTGTACGTTTTACGGTTTCCGCTCAACTCTTTTTATGCCAGGGCAACAATTCCATGTACTTTTTTCGGAGTCGAAGCACCAGTCGTGCGCGTATCCCTCTTTGAGAAACACTGTTTTATTTATAATAAATAAATAATTATTCACATAATTACATGATAAACGCTCACGCAGTTATTCAAGACATCTAAGGTTAAGGTTTTGTGAACTCTTGACACTCTAAGGATTTATCTCTAGTTCTTAATAGTGTGGTGTACCTAAATGGTAACAGCGGTAAAGACAATGTGGCCCATCGCTAATTATTTTCTATTGGTATTCATCATTATAAATTAAATATAAAATTATATACGACCCAGGGTCCGTGGTTCAGTGGTTCCAGACGCATAATGTGAATTGGTACTAGGGAGGCACGCAGAACGGAGTCTTACTAACGGCTATCCTAAAGGGAGTTTCTAGATTTCACCAGGTGAATCCCGAGATGGTACCTATATCAATGCTCTGGTCACTATTTTCTCCATATTTACTTCCAGAAGAGTGCTCGCCAAGGGACGTTATCCGTCAGACATGTAACAGACTTTGGCCACAAGTGCCTGTCCATCCAATAGATTAAATTTAGTTAAACATATATGGCGTATACGAGAGTCAGCTGAGTCACTGATTGTAAGTAGAGTACTTGAGGATCATAGTTCAATAAAAAGTGGCTCATACTTATATTTTCCGTTATGTTAACAGGTATAATTAACAATTAAGGCTGAGCATCAGCAACGACTTTGAAATTAAAGTTGTCCTAATTCCAAGTTATGCCAATGCAAATATTCTGTTTTGCATTCCCCCCTATCTATGAGTGGTACTGCTCGTCAAGGATTTCCGGTTCAGTTTCCGCTGCTGACATATTCAACGCATAGTCTAAGTTGTAAGAGTTGTCCTTTGGAGGTCGTCTCCATCACATGGAAGTCAACGTCAAACCATCATTGGTTCACCTCACCTTATCCACAGATCTTCGAATTATACTTAGATAAACCTGCCTTCCAACAGAACATCAATCATCGTCAGGCCTACTGCAAGAAACAATGTCTATACACTTTCCACTTTACAGCTGTAGAATTTTTAAGTAATTTGTACAGAAGGTATATTCACTAATAATTCCTGTAACTTTGAAGTTTCTGAATGATCACGAAGGTTTGAAATTTTCATTGCGAGTTATCAGAACCACAGAGTTTCAGTGAGCAAGCACCAGTAGAACAAAACATGCATGGGTAATGTTACGATAATCGTCAACACGTGATCATAGTAGTGAATGAAGAACTTGCAAAGATGACCCTTTCTGATTTTCAGGACACTATATCAAAGTGGATCTACAGATTCAAAAAAAATGTTAAGGTAATCCCTGAATATGTAGGGAAGTATGTATAATAAAAATGGGTTTCCGAAAAGAGAAGAAAAATATATTACGTTATTACTTTTTCTCTTCTAACGTACACGGACTTCTGGAATGTACCTCGTATTTTGCCACCACGCTCACTATTTTGAAGACATTATAAATTCGTTTTCACAAATTAACAGTGTTTTAATAAGCAATTCTGGTGGGCTAGTTGAGAAAACAAAATAGATTGATTTTGGACATACAGTATATCTATCACGTTTATATCGAAGAAGTTCGTTGGAAAAATGAGTGCGCCCAAGTTTGTCAGGAAATACTGTACGCAAAATGTACAAAAATACACATTTGCAAGAAGTGTTCTCCTTTCATAGTGTACGGACCAACACAGAGGCCGCTAATAGACTTGAATCTTTTCCACGTTCGTTGACCATCCTAACTGATATTTCTTCAGGCTTCCCCTCAGTTATACCAAGCGATTACCGGGATAGAGCCTTGAATTAGCTGTTTCCTTTCCCTTACCTTCTCGCGAACAGGAACGAGCTGGACAGTTTCTAAGTTTGTCTTTTTAATATTGTTGACTGTGGAGAATAATCATATGATTCACTAACAGGTTCGAAAATTTTAATTGTAGCAATTACTGTAACTACAGAAGTCATTTGGAAATAAGAAAATAGTACTTATAACATGAAGATTCATATATACTTCTCCCTATAGGAGACTTCTTAAACTTCAAAGAACCCTCTTAGTTTCATCCCTTTGTTTTATTTTTTCTGTCTGGAATATATCTCCACAGGGGTGTATTCTTGATAATCACAGCATTCATATATGCCAGGAGAAAATTCCTAGTCGTTGAATCAGGCGACAAGGTGGCCAGAATCGATTCCTTAGCCCCTCCGAATCGAGTGAAAGGTATTCATGACTTGAGGAACGCGTGATGTATGTGCTTTCCTGTAAGTCCTTTAAAGAAGCGCATCTGCTGTTGGGAAGCGTAGAAGCAATGTGTTTATGTGGCAACATGTAGCGATGATGCATTATGCTTAAGATACACAGCAGAAAGGTTATTTTACCTAACGTAATATATTACCATCCATATTCTAGAGGACTTCCTCTGAATGAAATTATGTTCTCTTCGTTTCTCTCTGTCTCTCTCTTTTGGATCCAGCAGCTGTAGATTATCATTCTTTTTCTTCTTTCCTTTTAGATCTGTAGATTTATGTTCTCTATATTCTTTCGTCTTTCTTAATAGCAATTTTTAAAGGACTAGATCAAACAGATAAATTCTTGAAACCCCACTGATTTCAATTCGTTTGTCCCAACGATTTCAATTCGCTTGTCCTCTGTCCAGAACATTAATAATTATTTAGAATCCGAAGCTTGCGTTAATTTCTAGGATATAATGAATAGCTATATTTCCCCAAACTATTATGTATACCTTCTAAAATATGAACTAAGATCTACATTGAACTTTAAAACGCGATCACTGAATAATTGAGAGTAGTGGTATTAGACGTAAGTAAAAACGATATAAACATTGCCAATCCGTAACAATGCTTTGAATATATTTTCAATGTAAAGATGTTACAGAGGACACTTAGAGATATATCAATGTTTGTCGAAAATATCAATTCCGTATATTTAAGCAGCTGATCGATAAAAATTAAGGACAAAATCGAAGATAGTAAAGTAAGTGTCTCTTCAGCAGGGCGAGAAACCGTGAGTTCTCTGAACCCAAGAATTCTCTGGTTTCCTTCCGTACAGGACTCACAATATGAACTGAAATGTTCTAAATCATCATTATCAAGCCTGATATCGATTAGGTAGCTTGGGTGATCAACGAGACGGATTGATATTGACAATGGCGGACATTGTCTATAGATGTCTAAACTAAAGATAAATGTTAAGCACACGACACATACTCGTATGACGCTGTTAAGAATGGATTTGGACTAAACATGGCGAATGAGTTTAGCGAGTTCGAGATGAACCTAGATTATAGTAGTTGCGCATATTGATGTGACAACTTGGGTATTCTAATATTGACTTTTTAAGTGTGGATACTTGTTTATATTTTAATTTACTTGGTAACAGCTGAAATGTAATAATGAATGTTTTTGAATAGCTAGAACTTTCTAGTGTGGTTTGATCAACCTTAACTAAGATTAATAAACAAACTACATATACGATGAAGATTAGTTTACGATGTAAAATGGATTTTATGTGAATAGGCATAAGTACTCAGAAGTTCTGTTGGGATTTATTCTACTTCTACTTGAGTATGGACTACAGTAATAATTTGTTAATTGATAACAATTCTACAGGAAATTACGAAGATTAAGGTAACCTGTTTTATCTAAAATATATGTTTGTGAGTTTAGTGTGTGAAACAAAGCTAACTTTGATATACTTCTGAAATGTTGGAAAACTGTCTCTTTACGAATGTTCAGATTTAAAGCAGATGATCCTATATTGCATTGCATGTAATTGTACTGCATGATTATTATGAATTCTGACAGTTGCATGTATTCTTATATTTCCTGGCATATGAACTATGAATTAGATTGTGCTACTAATAGTAAAGCTACGAGAAATGCAACCTAATAAAGTGAATCTAAGTAAACTAATCTAATGATACTAAATCTATTTCTCAGATATAACGTAATCTGGTTTAGGTTATCTAATGCACTCTAACCTAACAACATTAATGCTACTCGGCTGAATTAGATTTGATCTTGTGGAAACTAACCTAATATATTTAAGGTTATTACATGATATATATAATCAGCTAACAGATGCTTTAAAACATTTTCGCTTTCCAACTTCATTACTTTATATTCTCCTCAGTGTTTTTATCAGTGATTGGAAATATACAGTATTTTTTATGTAAATTCAAAATTCAGGATGTCAAGAAATATGGCGGAATAAAAATCAGAGTACAGTAAATAAACCTGAACATTTTAATTTAATTAAAAAAAAACAGTAGTCAAAACCGTGATTTCTCAGGAGAGCAGCAAAAAAAAAAATCCAATTCCACAATTTCAACTCAAATTCGCCATGTTTCTGCTAATGTCTAGTCAGGCAATACCTGTGTGAGCACATTATATCAGAAATGTAGTGAATTTCAGCCAAAATTATGGAATTTGGAAGGTTTTTTTTTGCTCTCCTGAAAAAAACAAAACAGTTTGGACTACTGTTGTTTTCGTTAAAAAGAAATACGTTCAATTATAGAAGAACCTATGAAAAAGCCCTTTTTTAAGTTCCTCATTATTATTATTATTAAATTTATTATTATTATGCTACTATGGACTGCATAAAAGGGGTCGATACTGTGAAAAAAGTTGGTAACACTGCTTTAACCCATATAGCACAGGCACATACAGATAAGCTAGAAATATTCTCTTGGGAATATTGCAATAACCCCAGAATTTTAATGGTATATCCGTAGAAAATCGTACGAATAACTGGATGTCCTGGACAAGCACATATGCTAAGCATATTCTTTGGGATATCCTAGGTATATTCTACGAATATGGTTAAGACGGCTAGACCTTTAGGATATCAGCAGAAATCTCTAGGAATATTACAAATAAGAATGTTCTTGTAATATTCTCTGAAGCATATGCTACAAATATTCGTATTGTATTCCAAATGTTCTGGGATATTCTACGCAAATTAGAAAATATTTCTGTAACACCCTCTGCTATGTGGGAAATATCACACTCTCTCGACATAATTCTACTCGTTAGAAACCATACACAGATATCAAAACATTATAAATTCGAAACAAATCGAATAAAAAGATTCAAAAAGAAATTTTATAAATTAAGCTTGTCACATTACACAATTCTTTTGAATTTAGAAGAAAAATTATAAATATTTTAGCACTAGAAGCGAGAGGTGCCTGTTTAACCTTCTCAAATATCTGATATTGCAATAATGGAAATGAGACAACTATTACAGAAGACTATTTTCTAACTGTGCTTATAAGACTAAAGGGATAAAATTAAAACATGTAAGAAGACAAACAAGCGCTAGTGGTTATTAAATTATCTCCCGTCCACCGTGCTCCTCATACCCTGAGATTTCTTCCTTTTTGTGAACACTTAAAATCGTTTTTGAAATGAATTTATTCATGTGACAATCAAGAACTTACTTCTGCTGCAGAATCATAGCTAAAGTAATAACATCAGAAATTTTAACCGAAGGACATAAGGGATAAATTTACGACCGATAAAAGTGTGTAAATTTGGAAGGAGAGTGTACAGAGAAGAAGACATAACTGTGCCAAGTTTCATGTTTCCAGAACAATTGGAAGAGCGTCAGAGGAATTATTTTCTGAATTCACCTCGCACATGGAGATGAGTGAAGAGTATCTCCGATACGTTATGTGTCTGTAAATGTATAAGATGTACGAAATTAATACAAAATAAACAAAGTGCAATACTTCTACGTTTCACGTCACTATAGGATATACAAGGCCCGTCTGAAAAGTATCTGACATCATTTTTCCTTAGGAAAATAGTGAACTTTGGATGGCAACACTGCACACAGCGGTGAGGGTATGCTTATACGCATGTCTGTTCGGGGGTGGCGTAATCCTCGTTTGCTTCAGCATCCGTTAGGCAGCCAGTGTGTAGTGTCGTCTGGTTTATCTTCGTCGCAGTTGCATTCGGAGCAAAATGACAAAACGTGTGGAGCAATGATACCGTTTCAAGTTTTACTAGAAACATGGAGATAGCCACGCAGAAACATTACTGAAGATTCAACAAGTTTTTGGTGACGATGCCATGGGGAGTATACAATAAAGTCTACAAAAGGTTCAAAGATGGCCGCACTTTGGCGACAAAATCAAAGTTATGCTGATTGTATTCTCTGACTACCGTGGTATTGTGCATCATGAATTCGTACCAGAAGGCTGAACAGTTACGAAGGAGTACTATATTGATGTTCTCCGTCGCCTACGTGATGCAATTCATCGCAAGAGACTAGGCCTGTGGGCTTCACAGAACTGGCACCTGCATCAGGATGACGCCCCATCGCACTTTTAGTGGCACAGAACAACATCCTTGTTGTTCGCCAGGCTACATATTCCCGGGACATGGTTCCTTATGACTTTTGGCTTTTCCCTAAAGTCAAATTGACATACAATAATGCCCTCTTCGACATCCGAGAGTGCATCACGAACAACACGACGGTGGCTTTGACAGCAGTTCCAAAAGAGAAGTTCCAGGCATGCTATGACAGGATAGTTGTGTTAAGTGTATGGAATTTGAAGGGTCCTATTTCGAAGTGGATTAGAAATTGAAACACACCAGATATATTGTTTTATTTTCCTGGTCTATGGTCGGATACTTTTTAGACAGGCCTTGTACGTAGCTACTAAATTAACATAAGTCAACTTAGGACTGTGGTGTAACGTTTAGCTGAAGACACGAGAACCAGATCATGAACCTGCGAAAAGCATTTCTTGGAAAGAGTCATATATTAATCCAAAGGACACAGGTGTCCTGAAAGAACCATTGCCGCTATTGATTCCATCCACACTTTTTGCTAAAAGTGTTACAAAGAAACAAAACTGAAACCCTCGAGGAAATTGCCCTGGTGCTATTTGAAGCAATATCTTATTCATGATTTACCACGCCCTTCAGCTTCAAACCATACATGCAACTACACACACACACACAC
>JAGDQP010005182.1:4634-19825 GCA_022664845.1 Lepisma saccharinum
ATAGGATTGTGGATTTTGCAGTCACAGCATTACCGAAGACTATAGTTTAAAAAGTTTGCTGCTAGGTGACTCCAGGAGAACTTCGTGTTATTTTTGCGACAAAATTGTAGCGATGACAGCCGCGTGACTGGCCATATAAAACCTAATCTATCACCAAATTATCAACATCACGATAATACCAAACTTTACCTACTTTCGGAAATAAAATCTACTCTTCGTTTTATAATGTGCCACTCTCTCGTACTACTCGCAATAGATCTATTATTCCAGTACATGGCATGAAAATCACATAATAAACATTTTAAAATGGATTTTCTTTATCGGGAGATGAGATATGTATAAGAAGTAGAAAATATGAATGTACGAGGAATATGCAAAATAAAGTAGTCATGGATAGAGAAGTGCACAACAAGAACACGAAATTTACATCCAGAAAAGCATGGCAATATTGACGCCTCTTCTACGTACTTTGTACACAGAACTCTTAAAGAATTTCAAAGAAGATTTGTATGAAACAGTGCACAAGACGAAACGTACCAGAAGTAATCATTCATGAAAAGGACGTGATTTACAAAACTTCCTTTGTTAAGATGGAGAGCGTTGGGAGGTGATGTTGCCGATATCGATCACGTGGTGGCTCTGCCATAGCGTGTTCGAGTCATAATAGGAGAACACAGGATTCAAATAGATATATAGTAGATATCTGGAACATTCCGCGTCTCCCAGAAGTAATACCAGCCGAACAGACTCTTCGTATTATTTTTTTAAACAACTTTCTTTCTCTTACAAATTGAGGAAAAAAACTTACAACTTTTGTGCCCTTAAGATGTTGCAAAGGGCTTATTATCCGTTAATATTTGAAAATCGAATATTTAGGCTATTATTTGGAGCGCGATGGAATGGGACAATGGCAATTTTAGCTACTTGTTTGGTTTAATAGTTACGGAAATAAACCATTCAACGCTTAGTTCCTCTTTCTGCATGCCTTCCCCTTGTTTACAGACATAGGGTAAACCATACAGTTGTCCGCACCCAGATAATAATTGACATATTCTATCAAAATAATAAGACATTCAGTAAATTGATTATCTTACAAGTAACACTATTTCAAGTGGACGTTCAGATCTAGAATATATATATATATATATATATATATATATATATATATATCAGCGTTAAACACTGAGTTTGTTTGTCAAAATTACGTGCCATTGGCCGGTGGTTGACCGCTTATGAATATCTGACGCTAGTTTATACTCAAGGCAGTGATATCACTGGCATCCGGGTAAATTTCTTAAGTAGCTAAAAAAAAATTATCACCAATGACGTTTTTGAAAACTGTAGACAGAAATCTTGCTCTAATGCATGCTGAAAGTGCATTTCTTTTGAATTAACAACCATCTGCTAATATTCAAGTTTTTCACATACTTCATGAACACATGCAAAAACAAATATCAAAATTTTAATAAACACATGTACAACTATGAAGGAATTTAATCAATCTGTTCAGTTGCATTAACATAAACATGATGAAATAGCTCCAAATTTATCATGGTCAGATTTGTTCGGTTGTTGCTCAGCACACAGGAAAACTTAAGTAAAAAATCTCTGACAGTCTGCATTTGAAACTTTGCCTTGCTCCTTCCGATAGCAAGATTTTCGGTAGCATGATATTCCACGTGTTCGACTTGTTTTCACAAATCCTTTCACCGCGAATATCGCCAAAAACACACAATGAATGGCTTTTGTGATAATGTAGTTCGTATTTTCCCGTTAGATGGCAACCATATGTTCGCAAATTTACTGCCATCTATGGAGGATAAACTGTACTGTATTCTAACATTCTCTGTGCTACGCGAATTCAATGATCGGTCTTTGAAGTTATATATTTTTCTGATTGTTTAGGCATTATTTTCGCGAATGAATGAATAAAAAATGGTATAATTTCTTGAGTAATGCTCAGAATTTGTGGATGGTAGCAAAATGTCTAAATTTCGCGAATATTTTGTGAGTTAAAAAATAATAATTTTACAAAATGTTGACAATTATCTATCTATTCCATGCGATTTCTTGAGTGTTTAAAATGTTCGCGTGTTCACGAAATTCTACTGTACCTACCTATAGCCATCCAGATGGTGACACCGATACATGACTGAAATTAACTAGGCTCTTGTCAGACTATATGCTCCCTGAATAAATTTACACACAGTATCCGTGTGCCATTCTACCGATTATACCCAATTCCACACTTGTACCAGTGTGGGTCTCTGGTGACTATGGGTATAACGATGTACGGCAATCAGTGTCATTTGACTGCCTATCACTGAGTGGAAAATAGAGACATATATTCACAAGTGGGCTACCACAAACAACCCTATTAATAATTTTTCTCGCCAATTTGTCTTCAACCACTGGTCAATGGCACCTAATCTTGGACACAAACTCAGATTTTTATGCTGATTTTAAAAATGTATATCTCTTCCACATCTGAGCGACCTCTTGAAATATTGTTACTTGTTAGTTCAACAACTGATGGCACAACTGGAGTTTCTTCTTTCCTTGTGGATGGAAGTTTCACCCCCATATGCATATCAAAGTGAGTTTGTCTACAGGAAAAGTGTTTTTTTTTTCCTTTTTAATATGGACTCATTTTTTATGAATTTCTTAAGCATTGATCTATTACATATACTACCACCATTCACTTACAAATTGTATTTCAATTTGCCTTAAGTGATATTTAAACAAGGAAACCATCGAGGGGTTACTGCCACTCGAAAACTTCCACATTCGAAACTTCCATGTAGGTAACAATTACTGTACGAAAATTTTTGTCTGATAATAGTAATCGGTACACTGCTGCCAGTTACTTTCAAAACTGTATTTTGTAAATTACTTCAATATTAAACTCCGAAAAGTTTACAAACAAGGAAAATAAAGGCATTTAATTTTGGTGTTCCTGGATTAATTGTATACAGTTAATGGCGCTCGTGCTAGTTACTGTCTGATATGATGCCACTAATTAAAATGAAATGAAAAAAAAAAACAACGACACGAATTTTTTACCGTCCTATTTGCATATTTCAAAGTGTGGAGTGAGGCTTTTAGCTCGTGCATTCCATTCACGCTTCACACCAGCTTGCTAAATTCTCTATTAATAAAGGAGATCACCCCTCAGTTTGCAGAACTGTCTATGATATTTGAAAGGGATCACTACACACCAAAGGCAGTAAAAATTTATGAATAAATATTGTATTGAATACTATGCTTTCATTAACCGTTAATCTACAAGGTAATTAAAAAAGTTCTTGTCGTCTTTAACATATACAGAAAGGTATACAGCAAATGTTACTTACCGTTAGTCCTCAAAGTAATCCGCATCGGCACCTTTTGCCTAACGTTCCAGTAGCTAAGAATTGTCCTGGCGGTAAAATTTGAGGCTTCTGGACTCAAAGAAAGACCGTGAGTGCCTGCTGCAAGTGTGCCTCACTGGCGAAGGATTTACCACGAAGGTGGGAAGGAAGAAGTTGACACAAGGTCCGAGGAGTATGGCGGATGGCAAAGTTTCTCCAAACCAAGCCACTGTATGAGATCTTTTACCAGTGGCCACCCGCGCCACCTGTATTCTGGCATTGTCGGCAAGGAACGGTCCACCCTTGCGATTCAAAAATACTGGCTCTTGCTGCTGCAGCCTGCAATGCCTATGGAACATGTTCCAACTGGTGCGAGTACAGGTCCGCAGTGATGGTTTAGCCCGATAGTAGCAGTGCTTAGTGCACCACTTGGTGACTAGTCCACCAGATACAGAGCATGATTTTATGTTGGTGTGGAGGTGGTCTTGTGGTTTGAGACACAGAGTCCCGCGGTGACAACCAATGTTTGGTTCTCTAAGGAGTCTCATACTTTTCGTCACTCGTGACCACTTGATCGAATATGAGTGTTGCGGTGCCGAGAAAGCAACAACAAACAGGCGGTCACTCGTTGGTCATCGTTGGCTTGGGACAGTGCGTGGTGTATCCAATTGCTTGTGAGCCTTCCCTATGCGGTGCAGATCATCAGAAAGCTGGAAGCGATCTGCAAGCTCTCCACACTTTTGGCTGCTGTCCTGCTCTATGGCTACATTCATTGCCTCGTTATTCAGGGCTTGTGGACGCCCAACGCGGGGTTCACCACACAGAGATATCTCTCCCGAGCTAAGTTTCTGGAACCAATCCTGGCGGTGCGTTCATTCACAACATTATTAAGGCTTGACGTACTTGATTCGGTTGAGGATAAGCCCACCTTAAAGTCATGAAGCAGATAACCGCGAATGAGCTGCTTCGGCACTTCCACTTCGACGCCTGAGGATTACAATGTCGTATCTCCTATTAAAATCCTATGAAGATACGATAATATAATCCTCAGACGTGATTTGTCTCTGCCACTACTCGAGCTATGATTGTTGTGAGTACGCAAGGCGCCTGTCTTGGTCACGGCCAACCCCAGTAGCATACACACATTGAAAATACCTGGATTAAACGTTAGTATTGAAACATTATTTTAACGTTATAAATGTACCGAAATGTCCGCCTGTTTAACGGTTTTCGAAGTTGAATAATGGTTGAGAAGAAACAAGTTGAAATCAAGAAGCGGATAATGAAGAAACGGATTCAGTTGGTCAAAACACATCATGGTTACTGTCTATTTGTATATCCATATTTAGTTGCATTTTGTCCGTTGCTCTTATCATAATATACACTATTTATTTTTCAACAGTAAATAGTTCGAAGCAGGAACGTTCTGCCATCCTCGTTGGTAGCTCGACGCGTTAACCACTTATTCACGGATTCACTCTGAGGGTCCGCTACTCTTTTACGGTAATTGTATTACAGGCAGCCTAGAGCAGTTGCCACGCATCGTTTCACCTTCATGTAAGAATAAAAATAAAGAATACTTTCCTTCTTTCTTTGTTAAGTGCATATTTCTTCTTTAACACTTTGACCATCGAATTTGCACTATTGAATATGTATTTCTCAATAAATGTAATATATCGCATTAGAAAAATGCATATAAAGCGAAATATGTGTCATAGTTGAAAACACTTAACATTAACGCCCTATTAACGAAATTAGCTGTTCGTTGAAATATAGTTTAAAATTCAACCTCTTTTCAACATGCAAGGGAGAACATGAGAAACGTAGTTCATTTTATTCTATTCGCTTTTATGCACAATTTCATTTAATTAATTTGGAAAGATAATCTAATGCATAGTTCAATATAATAGTTAAAAGTATGTCATACTAACGTCCTACCAACGAAATCAAATTTTCTTTGGAATATAGATTGAAATTCAATGTTTTTTTCAACATGCAAAAGAGTACACAAAATAATAGTTGATGGCATTCAATTAAAAGCTTTTAATTACCAATTTTATTCCATTAAATTAGAAAGAATCCCATGAAACAAAATCTACACCATTGTTGAAAGTAAGTTGAATCCACGTCGAACTAACATATTTTCAACAATATCAAGTGTTTGTTGAAATATGATTTAAAACGATAATAAACGTACTTTTTTTCAACCAATACCGGTTAATCAAGGAAATAAACCAAAAATCAACGTTCAAAACACGTTTGTATGCTACTGGGGAATATTCCCACTTCCACCCCGATCGCTTTTCCAGCACCTCAGACAATTATCTTTGTATCAGTAATCACATCTTCCCATACGATGTCAAAAACGTCAAGAACTTTTTCGGTTACCTTGTATAGGCCAAATTACGATTTTCTTGAATTACTCACCTTTCGGTGTAGTTTTTAAATACGTGTTTGCTCACTCAAAACTTTTTTTAAAGGCGCCAATCACTGTACTAACCAGGCCCAATTACTATTTTCTGAGTGCCAATCACTAAACATTTACACCTTTTCTCATTAGATGGAGAATATATATTTTGTGTATTTACATTTTAAGACAAACATTAAATTAAACAAGATACTTTGAAAATTGTTCACAGTAAAAAGGATTGCAATATCTTAATAAATCAAGTAGATACGGAAATTTACTTGCAAAAAATCCTTAAAGTGACAATCACTGTATGGTTCCCCAGTTTCCACTTTGTTTTCTTCTTGATGATGTGTGATCCCCCTATCACACTTTCAAACAGAGACTTGCTTTGCATTCGATTTTTAACAGCCTCTTCGTGTATCACGGCCTAACACAGCTCAAATTTAGCATTATATTCTCAATCATTATCTAATCTCCAGTTCATTTTTTGACATTTTTCTTCCATGATATGATCGCGTTATGAGTCTCATTTCAGATACACAAAATTCTAGTCCATTCCCTTGTTGGCATTAACCAAGTTTCTGTAACACACAGTACGTCACAATCAGTAATGAAACATATCTTATACATGACCAATTTTGTACTTTCTCAGCTAATTTTGAGGTCCCCGTATCAAATATTTCACCGTTTTAATGTAATTTTCCTGCTCTTTACAATTTCATCCACGTCGCGCTTTTAAGCCTAAATATTTAAAACTCTACACAAGCTTCACATCTCGGTAACGTAAGTTCTCCACCCTGTGGGGGTCTCTTGTGTCTTAACGCAATCACAAAGTTGCTTTTCTTCTAATTTATGCTTGATTCATATTCTTCTCTTCAAAGCATCCAAACTGTTCTTCTATACCCTTTATTTTTTGCTACTTATATCATCTACAAATATCACTGAGATGATGTGATACAAAAATGCCAATAAAATCCCTATGGATGTTCAGAATTCCTTTACTAAACTGAGGGCGTTGCATTGTATCTTCAATAATTACAAAATTTTATCTCTTATTAGCTATTATCTATAATTGGAACAGTATATAAACTTTTTAAAAAGTTTATCGTGAGTTGTACTTACATCTAAAGTAAAGCACAGAGCAAATTAAGTGGTTCTAAGAAAATAATCTTACCAGTGCTAACATCTATTGGCAATAAATAAAAACATACTGTTTATAGAAATAGAATATAATGAAGCATAGAAATAGTAATAGCGATGAATATCTTTATGACTGATGATGAGTTTTGTAATGATTGATGATACAATGCAACGCTCTCAGTTTAGTAAAGGAATTTTGAATAACCATAGTGATTTTATTGGCATTTTTGTATCACGTCATCTCAGTGATATTTGTAGATGATATAAGTAGCAAAAAATAAAGGGTATAGAAGAACAGGTTGGATGATTTGAAGTTTGAAGAGAAGAATATGATGGAAAAGTTAGGAACCGAAGTGAAAAAAGCGGGAAATCATTAAATTAATAATTATTTAAAGTATCTGAAGAAATACGTTTATGCAATTAGTATTGAGTAAATGCTTTCATGCACTTTTGTAAGTTAATAATTAACAATATAATATCAAAAATACAAAAACAAAATTCTAATTTGGAAGATTCCTCTAAAGTTATTTGCATTCTTCTTTACAAAGGTAAAGTAGGCCTACTATTTCCAAAGCTGCCTACAAGACACAAACACATTCTAGCTAGTAGAATGTATTTGTGGCTTTTACGCAGATATGTGTGTGTATGTTCCAGCATAACTCTGGAACACCTGGAACAATTTCAACCAAACTTAGTGCACCTAAGTTACATGTAAAATCAGTCAATAGATCATGACTATCATATATATTCTTACAGGCTGAGCAACCCACACCACAATGTATTTTGCCGGGTTGACTACCTCTAAGCAGGCAAATCTGACATGACTATCAACTCATTAGCAACTGCTATTATATTTATATTAAAGGTTTGCTAAAAGTGCTTTGTCCAGTCCGGCCGACCGTTCTACTGGACCGATTTTCATCATTCTTTTTTTAATATCCAACTTAACACGTAGATGAGTCATCAGGAAGCCGCGTTCCTCTCCGTCAAGTCACTCTGAACTGAAGAAGAAGCGTTTCAGTGTTCTCCCCTACACATAGGAGAGTCTGGTTACGATAAAGGGGGCGCAGGCCCCTTAAAAACTTACCACGTTAAAGGCGCAGTCCGCCACGTGGAAGCGAGTATTCTTGAATGGCCCAATGACTATTACCAACATATTATATTTACCCCGCACCAACGGGCGTGTACTTTTCTTAGTATTTCGATTCTGCACCCCGCAGGGGGGATGAGGGGGGGCGAAGAACCTGTGGACCCCGCTACAGCGCGCGGGAAATCAGCTAATGGATTATAAATCACTCTAAAATCTCGCTGTTTCATTTTATAACTCAGATTTTGTATTCGGACCTCCTAGAAATTTCTTATTTTTAAATGTAAATTAGCTTTTGTTGTGTCTGACTTGTTCAATTTTCAGAGAGAAGGATGAATTTGTCAGAGTGTGGGATGCCGCATTTTATATTCGTTCATATCCTAGGCGTGGAGGGTACTTCGGAAAACAGACACACGAAATATTTTCGTCAAGAGAGAATAATCAAAAAAATAATGGAAAACTCCTGCAAAAAACAGGGACCTTAACAACATCAATCGTCCCTCGCTCTGTTAGTTCTGTTCAGCTGTCTAAAATCTCTTCCTAATGACAAAAGGAATAAGAGAGCTTTTACGTCAGAGAACGCACAGTTGGAAATTACACGACATTTACACGCTACAATCATTAAATGTGAACAAATTCACGCTTCACTGCTTTTTGGACTTGACTCGAAAATATAAATTTCTAAGGCCCGTAGGGCCATCTAGGGGGACTTCTAGCCTATATTTAGGCTACTTTCGTCCTGTGAAATTATTATATTGGTTGTGAAAATGGTTTTGGTTTTGTCTATTGCAATTACAATGAATTGTACGCTGCAGCAGGGCACCCCACCAAGCACCAAGGTAACACCCAGGAAATCGACCGAGCGTGAGAATACATCTGCTGTTGGAATCAATTAATATAATGTTAATTTCTAGACTGTCCGCAGGGCAACTCAGAGGCCTTCTAGCCTTAGCTTAAGTCCTGCGTTACAATACTAATTATTGGGAAATTTAAAATTATATAAGATTTCTTTAATCAGTCTCCGCGTCAACACACAGCGACCCGCCCCACCCAACCCCAGAGGCTAAGCAAAAGTGCAAATGTCTATAGTTTCTTCCTATGTAAAGATCTGGTTTTGTTAGTCAAAAGTTTGTAATATTTTGACGATATTCGGAGGTAAAGCTTAGGTTTTATACTTTGTTTATGCAGGAAATTTGGGTCATCTTTATTTTGTTGTAGGTCTCGCAGTCCGTGGATGTTGGTTTCGTATTTAGAACTTTTTAAGTTCTGGGTGCACACATTTGAAGTTTTTTTTTTAATTGAATAATTTTAAGGGGTTTAGTTGCTGAACTCTTACTTCTAGATTTGATTTATTTTTGTTTGTTCGCCATCGGCTATAACGACACCTCGCTTATAGCGTCAGGTATTCTGTGGTACCAACATACGCCTCACAAAAGCATAAACCTCGGTTACAACGACATTCGGTTATAACGACATTTTTTTTTCAAGTCCCTTGGATGTCGTTATAACCGTATGTCTCCTCACCTACGTACACATGACCGTCTACCGATTTCAAAATGTTTAAATTGACATTGTAGTATCTCTTCAGATGCATAGGTTTATCGCAGTGTGAAAACTGTCGAAAGGTGCGAAGAAACCAATTTGGTCAAAGTTGATGTAAATTCCTGTAGCGCAATCTTTATCAACAACTCTGCCTTTTGATAATCTGACATTACATTATTTGGGATTGTTTGAGTATTTGGATTTTAATTATTTTGTTCTGTTTCTTTGCTTTTGGATAAGTCCGAGTACGTTGTTTTAGTTTCTGGTGATCTAAATATTTTGACTAGAGTAATAGGTTTGCTTTGACGAGAACGCAAGTGACAGTTTGAGGCTGCCGTTCGGAGTCCCTGGGTCCTGCAGGATGCGCAGTAATTTTTATTAGGTACGTTTTTGCAGCTATAACTCGGACGAGAATCCCCACATTTGAAGCAGTTGGCTTTATTTGTACAAGATTTCCCTTCGTAGTATTGAATGCAGATTTTGCAAGGTAAGGGTCTAGCAGTAGAACGAGATTCTTCAACCCTATATTTTATGTAACCTATTGGGAGTCCATTAGTTAATGATTGACTAACCAGTGCAGGGTCCTTAGTGAATAAGCACACCAAATGAGGAGGACTCATATCGTTGCGAATTCTTGTAAGATTCGTGATTGGCAACTTTTCTTTCAAAATATGTTTTTGAGATCTTCGGTGTTGGTATTGGTTGAAATATCTCTTATTAGAGAAGTGAAAGTATTGTTAGATTTAGGTTTTTGTGATTCTGTTGATCTGTTCTATTACAATCATATGCGGTCACTTTTGCCTTTGAGCCAAAATCCACTTCCTTGAAAGTCCTTGTGAAGCTTTCTTTGTTTGGTCCATTTTTGAAATGAATTCTAAATCCCGTTTGGTCTATAGTAAAGACTATCATGCATTATCTTAGGCAACTTTATTAGTTTATGAAAAGCTAAGGGATTAATAATGTCCTGCTTTACATCTTTGATTAATATAACGTATTTCTTATTTGTGGACTCCTGACTTTTGTTTTCCTTTATTGATGTCCTTTGTTACTTTGACCGTACGTCCCTCACTACCTCGTTTGAAATTATCTTTAGTTTATTAAAGGAGTTTTGAAGTGAGATTTTCCATATTATTCGAGTCCTCTCTTTTCAAAAATCATTTTTATGCTATCTTGAGATAATCTTCTTTTGAGAATAATTGGCAGTATTGGCTTTCTTGTTAGTATGAGGTTTGAAAGGACTTTTCTAGGAATTTAGTTTCTGGTTTGTTTGTGGGTCCCTAGTTGATAGGTTGATAGCATAGTTTGAGCATTCCACCAGCCAATTTTAAAGATTAATTAACTAAAATAAAATTTATTACTGAAAAAATGTTGATAATGTATTAACATTTAATGTCCTTGTCTTAACTTTTAGAAGTAGTGTGCTGCCATCTATAACTGAAAAAATAAACTATATTTGGATTGTATTCAAGGATATTATTAAAGAAATAACTGCCAGTTTTTTTGTTTTTTAACAAAAGTACCCATAGGATATGGAGTCAAAGGCCAAACTGAAGATCAGAAAAACGAAAGTTTCTTTGTGAATGAGCGCATTCATTAAAAGATTAATTCCAAATTTTCTTGGTTTTCTAATGCTATTTGTATTGCAAAATGACATTTGTTTCGCTGGAAACAAAACTTTCATTCTACTAATCTTTAGTTTGGCCTTTGACCCCAGATCCTATGAGAACTTCTGTTAAAAAAAAATATTTGGCCCGTTTCGATTTTCTCACCTGTTCAAAGTTTCTAAAAAAAAAAATACAGCTATACCTCAACCGGGATTGAACCCGCAGCCTTGGGGATGCTGACTTTACGCCTCAAACCACAGGGCTTTCTCAGTTGACAGGGAACTTCTGTCTTACTCTCCAATACCTTCCCAACAGTCCCCAGCGTGACCACTATGGAACTGGCCAACGTCAAATGAATATATCTTGAACATGCCTAGCTGTCGCCTTTTAATATTTTACACAGTTAATAATACACTTGACCAGAAATATAAAGTTAACCTACTCTGGACCTTGACTCCCGAGTAGCACTCCTTGTTTGTATTACCTACACATACACACATGCATGATTTAGCCCTCTTCAATTCTTTTCTACATTTTTTTTTTGGCGGAAAGATATCTCTTTATGTTTTTTTTTTTCCTCGCTCGTTTCAGGAGGAAATAATCCTTTACCATTTTTCAGTGCAAAGCAGCAAATGAATCGTTGTCGGCCAAGTTCGCAACAGCAAGACTTCACATCTCAGAGCTACTTTCTCCACAAATCATTCACCCTTGCAGCAACCATAAATTCTTAAAAGAACTCCTCTCGCTTTTCTGTTGAGAAGAAAATAAAAAAAAATGGTTCCTTCTGAAACGTATAAGAAAAAAAAGAAGAAGAAGAAGAATGAAAAAGGAACATCGAAGAGAACAAACCCTCCTTTTTGTTTCTTATCTTGAAAGGAGAAACAGCCACATACAACCGAACTTGAGGCAACAAGATCGAGAAGACAATTGAAATAGTAGCATAGTTTATACAGGGTGTTACAGAAATAATGGTTCAAACCTTGGCAGGTGATTATTTACATTAAAAAAAAATCATTTGAAGAAATTCAAAATTATCCATAGTTTCGGAGACACAGTCACTCAAAGCTATCGGGACATCGTCGCAAATGACAACATAACTCGACTCGTTATGACGTAAGCGGTGTCGGCTTAGCAAATTACACTTGAAGTAATACACGATACATCTACTTAAGCTATGTTTTTGCGTGAGGGAGTGCCGCATAAACTGGTTTCTCAACCTCAGAATTTTATTGTCAAGGAATTAAATGGTTTAATACTTAATGGAGTGTCACCGAAATACGCTCTAAGCCGTCTGCATTATCCAATCATAAACTTAAACAGGGTAGTACTTCGAGTGTTATTTGTTAAGCCGACACCGCTTACGTCATAACGAGTCGAGATATTACGTCATTTGTGACGATGTAGCCATAGCTTTCTGTAGCTCCGAAATTAATCAGATTTTGGAATTTCTTCAAAGAATTTTTTTCTTGGGTTTGTGTAAATAATCACCTCTCGAAGTTTGTACAATTATTTCAGGGCCCTGTATGTAGAAATTACGAGGTAATTTAAAACATTCGAAAGTATCGCAATAAATGCAGATTCCTCTTACAGATAATACAAAACCCTATACCGACGACCTAATACATCTATTTCTCCAATCTTATCACATCAGCCCAAAGGTAAGTTATTTTTACATGCATTATTTGACTTTATTTCTTCTAGTTTTATTTCTCTGTTTCACACGGCACTGTAATTTAAATTTAATTTACAAGGGAGCCCTAGCCTAAACCTGTAATATGTATGAGGGATAAAGTCCCTTGGCAAGCACTCTACCAAAGGAAAGCATGGGGAAGCTAATAACCAGGGCTTCAGTCTTTGGTCCATCCCAGAGATCTAACGAGGGAAACTTGGAAAAGGTCAGTTATGATGCTTGCCAGAAGAACTCGAACCTGTTTGTGTCCTCAGTAACCACCGGATTCCCTTCGTAAATACTTGTATCTAAATGGCCCTTGTTAATAGCTAACATAATACATGGGCCAGCTTAAGCATGCTTTTGTACTCATGGAGAAAGCCTGAGTTCCGCTTCACTGAGGTTTTTCCCTAGTTTTTCTGTCACTTCAGACAAATGCCGGAATGGAGTACTGAAAACGCCAAAGCCCCCCTTCCCCCCTTGTCTCTCATAGACCTGACGAGCTATAGATAAAGTGGATTGAGGAAAGATACGCATCGGAGGAAGATGTGAAGTGTAATTCCATTGCGTAAGACCCTAAATGGAAAACTTGTATGGTGTAATCAGTATTAGAGCTGAAACGGGTCACTTGGTCAATCGGGTCATTCGAGTGGAGTTTTAGACTGGGCCTGACCCGGTGACTTGATTTCGACCTGGTCCGAGGGACAAGCACAGTTTTCTATTATTCTCTTGCGTTTGAACACTGTTTCTTTCAGGGGTGACGGACCGGAGGTGCTACACCCAGAGCACGATAAATACAACACCGAAAACTCCCAGTTTATTATGATTGCCATACAAGAGACATTCCAGTCAAGTTTCGAAATGGGTTACCGTGTCAGCGAAAGCGATCCAGTTACAGCTGTGGTCAGTACGCTCTTTATGGGGCTTTAGTGAATGTCGCGTAATTTGTCACGTGGAGACGAAGCAATTCCTTTGAAAAAGAAGTTTAGCCTAAAACAATTTCCTGTAGCCAGTAAACACTTTAGGATCGGTCTAAATTCCATGACAGAGTAGAAAATGCACTTGAATAGGTGTTGTCCCACTTCATCGCTTCTCGAAAAGGGGCGTAGTTTGTCCCACTTCATCGCTCGAGATGGCGAATGTGACAATTCCTGGTTATGAGCTCCCATTTCATCGCTCGGAGGAAAGAAATTAGCTTCAAACAAATAAGCAATCGCAAAAGTGAAATATATTTTAAAAAAATAAAGAAACAAATAAACAAATCAGGAGTTTCTCTGAAGACTAATCCTCATCAAATTGTACAAACTTTTCTCCGTCTGATGTCTTCAATATGTTTTCTGGAAACCTAATGTCGCTCACAGGTTTCACTGACAACGGTACTCCTAGGGACGTTGTACGAGCTCTATACATGCTGGACTTGTAACCTGACAGAGACGGCATCTTGGTAACAAAATCCAGACCTTTTATCTCTTGCTTTTCCAAATTCCTTCTCAAATATCTTAGGAACTGGTGTGAGTTCTTCCCTACTCCTTTTCCTGCAATTGTTTTTACACATGTCAACTTCAATTGCAGCTACATTCGGAACGCAAGAATGTGTCTGCTTACGAAGAATCTCTTTACCCACATTTATAGTGACGCTGCCCCTACGTGGGTCTGACTTTCGACATATATTTAATGTACACATTATCAATAGCTCGAACCATCTTTTCTGATTTTGTTCTGATTGAATTTGTAACCTTTGTAAAGCAACAATCTTTTTCCTCTTATGCTTTCAATAAACTGAACTCCTTCCATTTTCCAATCAGAGTACAAATAAAGCGAAAAGTGGACACTTTATGATGTACTGCACAAAATGATTTTGCAAGATGCGCTGCAGTTACCACCTTTTTTAATCAGGGCTGGATTTCTAAATAGGCTGAGTAGGTTGCAGCCTAGAGCGGCAAATTTTAACTTTCTTTTTTTTTTTTTTGAAGCGGAAAATTTCGTAAAACTAAACTTGTGTACTTATATATCTACTTAAGACTGAAAAATGTTAACTAATAATATTTTGAGCTCCAAAAATAGCAAAATTGTCGGTGTATTTCTTTGAGTATCAAAATATTACTAAGCAAAAGAAGTTGATATTTATTCGATAGGCCATTACAGAGTTTGATTTTCGATATATCGAGCCTCGGATAAAATGTGCTTTATGATGTGAAATAAAGATATGCAGAAAATTAAAATAAAGTAGCTATACAGGAAATTATATCGCATCTTGTGGAGGTAAAGTGTACCCAAATACTTCTCTATTCACCAGCTTTGAACTTTCGACATATAGTAAATAGAAATTCTGTCTTTCCACAGTACACTTTACCTCCACAAGATGCGATATAATTTCCTGTATAGCTAC
>JAGDQP010005182.1:24825-80055 GCA_022664845.1 Lepisma saccharinum
TGAAATTTTACTTGAAGTTGTACCATCACAAGTTGGTCACGACAATATAAGAAAACTTTCAAAAAATCGTCAACTTGGATCCAAAATGGCCGCCCCAAAAACCCAATTTCCAAATCATTGTAGGTAGAGAAACGAAATTTTCTTTGAAGGCGTATGACCAAGAGTGGGTTACAATAAATGGGGCAAACCTTCCTTTTGGTGGCCCAGCCCCCCGTGGGAGGGTACAGATTGATACCATGGTGGTGTAGTGCTGCAGTGATCCTCTCAAAAGCACTGAAGTTGGGGGGCGAACCCCCTACGGGGGTCTGGGGGCAGCGCTCCAAGCGAAACAAAGCGAGTATATATATATATATATATATATATATATATATATATATATATATATGTCTTGTGAGGTATCGTTGAACAGCTCTTGATGAATAATCTACAAAACAATAAATAGTTTCTCGATAGCTCTCATATAAGGCGAGATTTCAATTTTTGAAAATAAAAAAATAAAATCTACCTCAGCCTTTAGGCCTACCGAAAGGGATTTTTTTAAAATGTGTTAGGCATCTTCCCCAAATGAGTGGACATCTTACACTGACATATCGGGGTAAGATGCACATTTGAGATGTCAGTTCAAAGGCTCATATATCCATTGTGAAATGTTTCTAGCTTCATGTACTTCTGTCAGTAAGAGAACGAATGCTCAATATATATTTATGCGAAATTTTATTGTTCTGTTTCCTTTGATTACTCCACAATGGCTCCTAGACCAAAATGCGTGGCATGTTCCCTCAATCCACTATATACAGTAGCTTATATACTTTATAGCTTTAGATACTATACAAACAGGGAAGTCATGATAAATTAGCACTTTATGTTCACTGCTTTTATTTTCATTACACTTTCAATTTTAATTTAAAATTCTGGTCAAGGCAACTGTAAGTCAAGCTGATTATTGAGGAATCTGAGGATAGGCTTTATCTCACAAATCACAAGGATTCGACTTCGACTCTTGACTGGAATTTTTAAAGTCATAGCCTTTTGAAATTAGCTTGGGTACGGTTAATTAGTTACCAGAATCAATCATAAATAATACCATTTCACTAAAGCTGAAGAAAAAGAAGAAACGGGAAGTATTGCAAGTAAGATTCGCACAATTAAACAACTACAGAAAGAAAGAAAATACGAAAATGTATCAATACAATAAACCAACAATGGTGCAGTGGTTTAGGCCACCGCGTGTAGAGGACCAGGGGGACAAGATAATTTTATGGAGATTAAACGTCTACTGTTTTGTATCTGCCTTTTTGGTGATAGATTATAGTGGCGCTAGTGTATTACGAATTAGCATATCTAATCACTAAAATGTTTTTTTTTTACAAAAAAAAAAAAACATGCGTTAAGCCACATTGCAATCACGCCGAATATTACCACGGTATGTCCCTTATTTCTGCACCTTTTACGCTTTTTTTATTATTATTATTGCTTATACAACTTAGTGGCAGGGCTGACACAAGGTCACTTTCGTTGACCCAGTCTAACCTGAACATAGGTGACCCGGTCCGAAACTTGATCCGTTGACCCGACTGACCCGGTCTGAGAATTATATACAGGGTGGTAAGCTTATGGACCGACAAACTTCGGGAGGTGATAGTACAGTGAAAAATAAAGAAAAAAGTCCCAGACAACGGGGGGAAAATTCCGAGGCGTTATGGAGCTACAGCGTGCCGAAAGCGTGGGAAAATGAACTTCAGAGAGGATTATTGCGAAGACGAAAAATCGGAGAGTAGGCGGTTGAGAGTAAATTAGAGGAAGTCACACCCGGGCTATCCAAAAATGCATATTGGAAAATTCTACAAGCAGGGCGCAAGGGATTCCCCAAAGGAAGTAGGGGATTCCCAGAAATTCTTCCAAGTAAAGATGGGTCGAAAGGACCACAAATGGGATGAGTTGCCAACAGGTAACAATAATTCATTGCCGGCACATCGATATCTCAACGAGAATTAATGTTATGACCATTTTTATAAACTAATGCGTGGTTGCATATCAGACAGGGGTGATAATTAAAGACAGTCAACGAGCGTTTGGCTTATTTATTAGCAATGAGAGAGACTAGGAGTATCCAGTCGGATGGTGGAGAGTACGCATCTCAACAGATGCAGTGTAGTAAAAAAATGTCCTCGTTGATCGAGTGGTCAGTGCTATCAGGCGTCCGTGATGTCACAGCAGTCTTGCATTGAAGCCCGCCTGGAAAAGAATCAGGTGTATGATAAAAGCGTAACAGCATGCAAAGGATAGACAGAGGGTATTCGTTAATGCAGAGTCACGTTCGACTGGTTAGTAGAAAGAACGCAGTCTAATACAGCAGCCAAAGAAGGATGACATGGAAGAGAGAAAACAAACACGCGTGTGTACTAGAAATCATGTGTAAACCGATGCGAGGCAAAAAGTAGAAAGTTTTCCATACGATGTTACAAGCTTAAATAGTTCAATCTGTCTATTCTACACAAGCAAACAAAATACGTGCAAGAGAATGATGAATCCGAGCTGAGTCGGAACGTACGAACATGTACCTATTGCAATGCAAAATGTACCTATAGTAGAATACTCGAAAAAAAGATATTTGTACATTCTAGCAACTCTGATTTGGAGCTCGACTGTGGGACATTGGATGTTTTGCGTGCTAGTTTGTACAAACGCTGTATTGTGTATTCTCCCGTGTATGAGTATTGACGTTCTTTAGCCTGTGTCACGTAGCAATGGTATTTTTGTCAAGGGGGCAGATTCGATTGCGATTGCGACTCTGTCCGTTACACGAGTGTGAACGGAAAGGATCAGATTATAGTTGAAAATACAGAATTTGCCATAAGGACGTTATTTGTATGTGATGGAGTGTCAATGCCAAATCATCGACTCGTCAACTAGCAATTAATTAGAGACTGTGGTCGCTACCCTCCTCTCCGCTCTTCTCCCGTGATTATGCATTAGATTGATTCATGTATCGTAGTTTATGTGCTAGAATTGCCTATAACCATCCACATTTCTGTGTAGGTCCTGAAATCCGCTCCAACGCGAAGCAGACAAAATACTATTCACTTCTGGGGTCTCGTGCTTGATTGAATTGTTATACGAGTTATAAACGAGCTGGTGTGCATCTAAGGACGAAACCTACAATATATGGTCAAGTTGGCTTCGAACGACTGCTTTCAGGAGACTCGGACGGAAGTTGAACTCGTGACCGGGACACGAAGCACGCACCCTAACCTCTCGGTCAGTCCGAGTCATTGTGATAAATAATGTATTAAAACACCCCTAACTTCTCTTTTTATGATATTGCCAAGTGTATCTTCCAACAACATACTGAGCTACACATTCCTACATACACTCACTACATTCTCCCATTGCTCCGGACGGCAATGGCCACAACTCCAGTTACAAAGTTACTTCTGGACGTTTACGATGCAGCTAGAATTCGTCATGCCCGTTAACGCATTTTTCTTGTGTAGAATATACAGATTGAACTATTTAAGCTTGTGACATCGTATGGAAAACTTTCTACTTTTTGCTTTGCATTGGTTGACACCTGATGTCTAGTACACACGCGTGTTTATTTTCTCTCTTCCATGTCTTCCTTCTTTGGCTACTGTATTAGATTGCGTTCTTTCTACTAACCACTCGAACGTGACTTTGCATTAACGAATACCCTCCGTCCATCCTTTGCATGCTGTTACGCTTTAATCATACACCTGATTCTTTTCCAGGCGGGTTTCAATGCAAGACTGCTGTAGCATCACGGACGCCTGATAGCACTGACCACTCGATCAACGAGGACATTTTTTTTTACTACACTGCGTCTGTTGAGATGCGTACTCACCACTATCCGACTGGATACTCCTAGTTTCTCTCACTGCTAATACATAAGCCAAACGCTCGTTGACTGTCTTTAATTATCACCCCTGTCTGATATGCAACCACGCATTAGTTTATAAAAATGGTCATAACATTAATTCTCGTTGAGATATCGATGTGCCGGCAATGAATTATTGTTACCTGTTGGCAACTCATCCCATTTGTGGTCCTTTCGACCCATCTTTACTTGGAAGAATTTCTGGGAATCCCCTACTTCCTTTGGGAAATCCCTTGCGCCCTGCTTGTAGAATTTTCCAATATGCATTTTTGGATAGCCCAGGTGTGACTTCCTCTAATTTACTCTCAACCGCCTACTCTCCGATTTTTCGTCTTCGCAATAATCCTCTCTGAAGTTCATTTTCCCACGCTTTCGGCACGTTGTAGCTCCATATCGCCTCGGAATTTTTCCCCCGTTGTCTGGGACTTTTTTCTTTATTTTTCACTGTACTATCACCTCCCGAAGTTTGTCGGTCCGTAAGCTTACCACCCTGTAGAACTGAGCATTTCGTCGTCGTAATTTTTTTGTGTTCTAGGGGTAACACCTCCGATCGCACTAAGCCCTGAAAGAAACACCGTTCAAACCTAAGGAAATAAATATAAATTCTGCTTTGCGCTCTGGATCAGCTGGTTGAAACCAGGTCAGACCGGGTCTCCAGTCCAAAACTTGGGCAGGTGACCCGTTTCAGTTCTGCTTAGTTAGTGGGCACTTGTAGAGACGCTCTCCGGAAAATAATGTATTGGTGTGGGTAAATAATAAAACCAATGATCAAACTAATGAAGTAAAAATAAGATATCCCTACCGCAATAGTTGAACGAGTTTCGCTTTCGGTGAGAGTTGGTGTTATGTACAGCAACGTTTCTCAACCTTTTTCATGACGCGACCCACTTTTACCATGCCTTCTGCCAGGCGACCCCCAAAAGTAATTTTCTTTTGTGTAGTAAGCGGTTTTGTTTCACTTTTTATTAAGTATACTCCTGATGGATTCACACACACACACGCATAAAACAGATATATATATAAGCCCGTAGCCAGACGAACACCATAGGGGGGGGGGCAAAATTTAGTGGGGGTTAGTCGATCTATCAAACATCTTTTGTGGAACATTTATAATTTTAAATTGTGAGATTGCGTAACGAGACAGGAGTACACGAACTTCACAAACGCAATAGAGAAGAGGCAACACTTTGCAAAAGCGTTTTCACATGGTAAGAGAAAAAAAAGGACAGAGCGGACTGGTGCGGGACTTGGGCTAACACGCCATACTGTTCATTATTTCGTGTCACTGAGAAACATACAAGTAAAAACGAAATTTTTCAAGATATTTTAACGAAATTTTCTACAGTTGCTCACAAAAGCTGAAGTTTTGACACTGAAAATAATCTTCAACTACTTTTTAATCTCTCTCTTTTGGAGATTCAAACTCTCTCTATCTGCATCTACTTCAATCTTTAGTTTGAACCCTCAAAATTGAGGTTCAAATTTTGTTTTGCAAAATTATTTTCACATTGACAAAAGTGGGTTTTGTGAGCAATTGTAGAAAATTTCATGGAAATATCTTTAAAAACTTTCGCTTTTACCGGTCTGTTTCTCAGTTACACGAATTAATAAAGTTTAAATATTAAAAACATGTATTTAGGACAAGGATGATTAACTAACTTTTGAATGAAAATGACTTTATAAAGTGTATCACAAAAATTGAACCCGACGTTCTGAAACTGGTTAAATTAAAATAGGCTCAGATTTCGCGCTAACCTAGTAAACTTGTGCAATCTTTCGTAATGTTTTAAATATTTGTGTCCCTTTTTTGTTTTGTGTAATATCTGCTTTTCATTTGAAAACATGACTGTTGATTTGCTGAATTGGTAATTTCTAATAAATATCCTAATTATATTATAGAGAATCTATTCAACAAATTACATTATCTTTAGTGAAACAAGTAAAATAAAATACCTTCTTTGAAATGTATTGGTTTTAGCGTACAAAGCCCTGGTTAATTATTTCAACTCCTCTCGCAACCCTCTTGAGCATACTCCACGACCCCCATGATTAGAAACCCTGATCTACAGCATCTAGATTAAAGAAAAACAAAGCTTTCTAACAAGTTTGAGTTCTTTAATTACAAAAATAACTTCAAACGTAACGCTTTCGGAAGTATATACCACTTCCTTCCTCAGACTACACTCTATCAACTGAATATAGAATAAATATTTAATCAATAAAGAAAGGAGATCGTCTTTTGTTTCCACCAATCAGGGGTCGCAACTAATTAAAAGTTAATTTGTTTTCCCCTAGGGCTCCCTCCCCCAGTCGAGCGTACCTGCCTTTCACCTGTCAAATATGATGAGCCACCAGATCACAAATAACTTTTAACTGATAATTGAGTCAGTTAAAATTCACATTCAAGTTTAAATTTATACTTAAGATCAGCAACAGGACTTAAAGGAAGAAAAATATAGGAAGACCGTATAGTAGTACTATCTACAGATGAATTTGTTGGGTTTACAAAAATGTTAAAGCCTGAGACAAAAGTGAGAAAAGCTTAGTCTTCAAAGCCTGTATAATATATAAATGTTTAATCACAGCTTGTTAAAAAAAAAAGAGTAACATTTAACTTGTAATTTATTATTCCACTCGAACAACTATTCTAAATACAGAAAAAGAAACTACAGTGATTCCCAAAGGAGGATACGACTCCACTAGAATTTAGCTTGCAAAAACTACAAAATTCAAGAAACCATTACTATCACACAACATCAGTCTGGAAACTCACAGGATTCATCATTAGGGATTTCTTTCCCGTGGGGTAGCTACCGTAAGGTCTACGGAAAATCTTTATCTTCTTTTTTCTGTCTTCGAAATTTCATCCCAAGATCAACGTTAAAAATGGAGGGCATGAAGAACCATGAAGGAGGCGAGAATAGCAATATGGTAGGAAAAAACAGAGAGAGAGAGAGACGGAGGAGGGAGAAGAAAATCAGGTCACTTTTCCCCAAAGTGGCAAACGTGCAATTCCATTCCTTTTAAGGGAACCCAAGAAATGTCGTTTTACCTTGCACAGAAATGTGGAAAGTAAAGGAGAATGACTTTAATAATAAAAAAAAAGAAAAAAGAAAAAATCACGGAACTGTCGCTCCTTCCTTGTTCTCGCCCATTTTCCCGTAGCATGTTCCGAAACAACGTGATGCAGAATCCGTTCCGACTAACTTCGTTCCAATTCTATAACGTACGTAATAAGATATTATTGTCGATTAGATGGATGGGATGTGCTTTTCGGTTTGTATTATCCACAACTCGTTGTTATACATTCCTTAATCATAATAATACACACTAAATTCAAAAGGCGGAATTCTGTTCGATTTGAGTGCAATATTTCATCTTTTGAGAGCGGAACGAGTGAATTTTCATCAGAGAAAAGATAATAAATTTTCGCTCGATAAAAGAAGGGATCTATGGCAGTTCATTTCGATAGGCATTTGTCTTTTCAGGTGGATTTTCATTTGTTTAGATAAAAGTTTTCATATTTTGAACACTAAAACGAGGCAATAAAATATTGAAAATGTAAAAAGATGCAAAATACAGCATTTCTTCATAAGAAGTAAGAAAGAAAAGTAATGTAATTATGAATGACGAAGAGTAATAAATCTTAATCTCGCGGAGATTCGAACCCGGTACCTTCCAGCCAGCTATCCAACGTCCTATCCTCTCAGCCTGCAGGCCACCTGCGAGAGTAAGCCTTCCAAATAGTTTTCTTCGTCTCGTCACGTACTTGAGAACAACGTTCAAAGATTTCTTGTACATATATTATTACTCCTGACCTCTTCTGATGTACTTTTGTCACTGAGAAAAGTTTTCAGGTTTTCTGTTGTCATTTTAACTAAACGCAAAGCAATAACTTTTACAAGATGGTTTAGTCTCTCGATAACCTTCCCAGCAGTAACCAATGGCAGAGAACAAACTTAACTAGTAGCCATGATGCATTGTGAATCACTCTAAAAATATTAAACATAAATCACTCTAAAAGAATGAGAAATCGCTCTTTCAAGTTTGAAGAATAAATTACATCCAAAATCATCGGAATTCCTTCTAGAAAGATCACATTTTCTATCGAAAGTGAGAGCGTTTAGTTGAAAACCACTCTTTTCGATTGAAAATTCCGGTCTGAAAGAGTGGTCCCTCCTTCCGCTTTAAGAAGATTGAATATTCCGCTCTTTTGATTTAGTGTGTAATAATAATAATAACAATGACAACTAAATTATTATATTGTAATAGAATTCTAGTAATATATTTTTACCAATAGTGCTTGCGTAACGTATGCTTTTGAAGTATTAAAATTTTGATGTGCCGTGTTGTGTCACGGATAATTTGTCGTGTGCCGCGAGGAAGAAAGGCTATGGTTCACTGTTCTAATCCACGATAACTGGAAATCGAATATCAACGTAACGCATAGCTTTAATTAAATGTTTTAGATACTTAAGCAGGTTATAACCTGCGCTAGCTATTTTTTAAAGTATAAGAGATTATTTAAACTTGCGCATGAATTTCCCAACCTTCTAACAAAAAATATTAATACTCTCTAATCTAAACAGAGTTCTTCTCAAACAAAGAATAAGAGTTTACAGATATTGTCTGGCTTCAAAACTATGTTTGTTATAGGGTAAAGTGGGGACAGATGTCACATCTTTTAAGTCAAACGAAAAAATAGCTGTCTTTTTATGTTTTTATCTACTTCAAAACGATTCCATGATATTTCAATCGTTTAGGAAGAACATAAAAATACAATGATTAGGTTCTGGACTACTATGTAGTAACAATCCGCATACAAAAAAAGAAAAATGCTTTTAGCTATCTGTTCCACCCGGGTGGGTAAGATGGCGCAGTGGAAGAGTAAATTAAAAAGAACAATATCTCAACTTCTTCTCAACTGAATGTACCAGGTGTATGCATAAGTAGTTTCCGGTTTAACTAAGAGATGGCGCCAGCGAAAAGTACGAAGCGTATTCATTTGAAACATAAGTCATTTTGTTCGTCTGACATTAAACTACAAACACACACAAGTTGAGTCCGCCAAACACTAGCATCTTTGTTTTATCGTTCAGTGATCATGTCAAAGTTTGTGCCTGAAAAAGAACATTTGCGGCACGCATTGCTTTTCTTAATGTGTCACAAGAAACAATCAGCAGACGTTTACGAGCAATGGGGAAGATCAATAAACTGGGTAAATGGGTCCCACACGATTTGAATGAACGTCAAATGGAAAATCGCAAAGTCACTTGTGAAATGCTGCTTCAACGCCACGAAAGAAAATCATTTTTGTATCGAATTGTGACGGGTGACGAAAAATGGATTTATTTTGAAAACCCGAAGCGGAAAACATCGTGGCTTTCACCTGGCGAAGCCGGTCCTTCAACACCAAGGCCAAATCGCTTCGGCAAGAAGACCATGCTTTGTGTCTGGTGGGACCAGAGAGGTATTGTGTATTATGAACTCTTGAAGCCCGGCGAAACCGTTAATGCACAACGCTATCGCCAACAAATGATTAATTTAAATCACGCATTGATCGAAAGACGACCGGAATGGGCCCGAAGACATGGCAAAGTGATTTGTGTTATACGACAATGCGCCGTCTCACACAGCAAAACCAGTGAAAGGCATCTTGAAATCGCTTGGATGGGACATCCTTCCGCACCCGCCGTACTCCCCAGACCTGGCGCCATCTGACTATCACCTCTTCGCATCAATGGGGCAGGCGCTCGCAGAGCAGCACTTCAGCAATTTCGAAGACGTTTGAAAATGGCTCGACGAATGGTTTGCGCAAAAGACAAGCAGTTTTTCTGGCATGGTATGCATCAATTACCTGAAAGATGGGCGAAATGTGTAGAAGCCAATGGCCAATATTTTGAATAAAACAAAATTAATTTCCCTTGAAAATTACGTCTTTTCTTTACCAAAAAAAACTGCAAAAACTTATGCATACACCTGGTAATTGCCTGATTTCCTCCCTTCCACATGTATACCACTTGTCTGGATAAGCTGAAATAGTTTCACAGAACAATTTCGTGTGTTTGTCATATTTTGTCGAGTCTTCTATAGACGTTGTATCTTCATGCAGTTCTAAACACTCAATAAACTCATTTTCACTGTAAATAATGGAATCGTCACTGTCGTACACATAAGGAAAATTGCAGAATGCGATATGATGAAGGGGAAGTCTTCTGTACGCCATCCGCTTGGAACCTTGAAGTTTCTTCCTGCAGACTCTTTGTTTTCAATCAATTTTAATTTTTAATTTCTTTACGCAACTTTGGCTCAGACCGCTGTTTTCAATCAAGTGTTCTCGAATGATAAAATGGGCTATTAGTCACCTTTCCAATGCTTTTATTATTAGTAAAGTGGGAACTGGTAGAAAGTAGTTCAGTGAATCGGTACTGCTTCTGAATTATTTTCTCATTGTAGTACCAGTGGATGTACTGGCTTGTGGCGTTGGGAAGATGGCTTAGTATTTCTTTATCAATAACTTCAACTGGATAATATTACGGCATACTCTGTGATTTTGAAACGGTTTGCTGAACTTGTGAACAGTTAACAATATAAAGTGCACCTTCTGATCCACTCTATTTCGCGCCGTCTATCCACCCTGCACCCTAAATATTATGTTCAAAGTGTTTTAAAAAAATAATCTAAAACTTTGCTTTAAAATATTTTAAAATACGAATTTTCTTAAATCACTTTTCGCAAAATTGTTAAGATTTCAACGCACCAAATTAACCTGATTAAGTACTCATTCGACTCTATTCCAACTTAGAACGAAATATTTTCTCTTTTAAAAGTATTTTTCTCCATTACAATGATGTTGATTTTCAATCTATCTTTTCGTGTGTTCCATTACATTGGATTAATTAAGATTCTTAGTTTTAGATCAGTAAAGTAAGCTTTAGTTCATTTAATCGTGCCTGCCTATCTTAAACTAGATTAGTTCCAAAGATTTTATGGCGTTCTGTTGCAAGCGGAAATTCATTGGAAGTCTTACGCTATAAAATTTGCTAATGAAACACATGGTACAGATACAACTTCCCAATTAGTTTAGCAGATTATCACATGGTAGGGTTACAAAGTTCAGATAATCACTCAATCATTTTTGTGGGGAACAGGTACTCATATCTCGCTCAAAGCGAATAAGCACTACATTCAAAGAACACGTGGAAAACCGAAGGAGATTTTTTAAAGAGATAAACACAGGGCATTTGCCCTCTGAGGAAATGCATAGAAAATTTGTCATTACATTTTAACAAAGACAGAAACTTTGAAGCTAATTTGTGAAAGATGAACAGAGTCCTCTAGTAGATACAGACGAAATGAATTCCATACAGATTTTGCTTCATATATTAGCAAGTTAAAGCGTGTAACAATTTATTCTGAAGATTCCAGATTCGCGAAGTGCCAAATTTACCTTCAGAAGGTTACGCCCTCTATTTCGAAAGGGACGTTGAGTGTAACTTTAGCTTAATGATTGTGGGTGGTCTAAGAGAGTTTGTATCCCGCGATCATTAGTTATAAGAATTCTGTAAGGTATGGAACTTAAATTCACATTCTATAAGATATGGAACACATTCATTTTCAACGCTGGTGATGATGATGATGATTATCACGATGGTGACCCTGGGGATTGTGACAAACGGCATTTGAACAGCATAACACAGGGGTAGACGTTAGAGAAACAGATGCAGGGTATTTTCTCATCCAGGAGCATCCATGAAGACAGCGAAGCCTTATTAAAACAATAGGTGGCTCTGTACATAATATGGCCAGGTTAGTGGGAGGTTTGTGGATCGTTCCACATAATAGTGCTGTATGTAAGTCGATGTGGGCGTAGGGTTAACCACCCCACACCGTTAAATATCAGCGGGTTATGAAGTCTCAAGATTTGCCTCGGATTAACGACGGAAGTAAAAAGAGATTGGCTTGACGCATGAATATGGACTTGAATATCGGAACGTGGAATGTACGATCACTCAGAAAGGCCGGCAGATTGAAAACACTACTACAACAACTACAGGAATACGAAATTAAAATATCAGCAATCCAAGAAACAAGATGGAACGATAACAATGTTTGGGACACGAAATTTTTTTACAATATTGAGCAGCGGAAAAAGACAAGAGAAGAAAGAGGGAGGGGTTGCCTTTATACTAGAAAGATCGGTGAAAGGTAATATAACGGAGTTTAAACCTGTTAATGAGAGAACATGCTTCATCAGACTGAGAACAAGATTAAATAATGTATCGATACTGAATGTCTACTCTCCAACAGAAGAGGCAGAAGAGACGGAAAAAGATGAATTCTATGAGAGACTTGCACAAATATACGATTCCCTACCTCAGTATGATGTAAAAATTGTGCTAGGAGACCTAAATGCACGAATTGGAAGAGAGGAGATATATGAGGGAACAATTGGGAAATAGCCTACATCAGAAATCAAATGATAACGGACAGCGATTAATACAGTTTGCATCTAGCCACAATGCAATAGTTAGCTCTACAACCTTTCAACACAAAGATATCCATAAAATAACATGGCGTTCACCTGATGGAAAAGTGCACAACCAAATTGATCATGTTATAGTTAACAGACAATATGCAAGATGTATAATAGACGTAAGAAGTCAGAGAGGCGCGGACGTAGGAACAGACCACTACCTAGTAAGAATCAAATTTAGGTGTAGAATTCAACTAAAAAAGAGAGCCACAGTATTACGAAATGTATCTTTTGATGTAGATAAACTGCGAGATAGAAAAGAGAGAGAAAAATACCACGAAGAAGTACGAAAAGCAATAAGGAATGAAGAAATACAAAGATCAACAGGAGGTGACAATGTAAATAAAGTAGAATCCATGTGGAACGGAATGAAAAAGAGCATAACAACAGCAGCAGATTTAACGATAGGGAAAGTAACATTAAAGAAGAAAAATAGCTGGTTCGACAAAGAATGTGAAGAAATAGTACATACAAGACGAGTGTACAAGGATTTTCTCAATAGGCCCACAAAAAGAAAGAAAGAAGAAATGGATAGGATGAATAAGGAAGTAAACAGAATATGCAGAAAGAAGAAAAGAGAGTGGACGAGACAACAAATATCACACATAGAAGAAAATATGAGAGAGATTAGAACGGCAGAAGCATACAAAGAGATCAACAAAATAAGAAGAGGATTCATTGCGCAAACAACAATGTGTAAAGATAAGGAAGGTAAAATTATAGGGGACGATACAAGGATAAAAGAAAGATGGCGAGAATACTTCCAAACCTGACTGAACCCACAAGAACAGGATCAAGAAGATGAAATCGAACGACAGACAGGAACAACGAACAGATACAAACTACAATGTGATAGAAGATAAAGAATGTTTAGCAAATATACCCACAACAGACGAGATCAAGAGGAACATACAAAAACTAAAAAATGGAAAAGCAACAGGGTATGATAATATACCAGCCGAGTTAATAAAATATGGAGGAAAGGAAGTTGAAGAGCAATTTCAGCAATTGCTAGCAAGAATATGGGTGGAAGAAGAAATCCCAGAAGACTGGAGAAAAAGTATCATATGCCCCATATACAAGAAAGGCTACAAAATGAATTGTAACAACTATAGAATATTTTTACTGTGTAGTGCATATAAAGTATTTACCAGCATATTGAAGAAAAGAATGGAACTAATGGCTGAGAGTATTCTCGGGGAATATCAATCGGGATTTAGAAAAGGAAGGTCAACTACATACCAAATATTTGTCATGAAACAGATCTTGGAAAAATGCGGCGAATACGAAATAGAGACTCACCAGATCTACGTAGACTTTCAACAAGCATATGACTCCGTAAAAAGAGAAAAATTAATGGAAATACTGAAATATTTTGGCTACCCGCAGAAAATAGTGACACTAGTAGGAACAACAATGGAAAACACAAGGGCGTATGTGAAAATTAAGAGCGAACTTAGTGAACCATTCCAAGTAATAAAAGGGCTAAAACAAGGAGATGGACTAGCCCCAATGTTATTTAATCTTGTTTTAGAATTTGTAATAAGACAGTTGAAAGTAGATACAAACGGAACATTACAAAACAAGCTAGTACAGACCACAGGATACGCGGATGACATAGGTATAATGGGACGCACCAAAAGTGAAACAATTGAAACATTTAAGGAAATAGAGAGCAAAAGTAAAGAAGTAGGGCTGAAAATCAATGAAGGAAAAACCAAAATAATGATACAGTCACGGCGGAAGAGAGAAGCAGAAAAGATTATAGAAGTTGGGGAGTATAAGATTGAGAAGGTACAAAAATTTAAATACCTAGGAACAATATTGACTGAAAATAATGAGGAAATAGAAGAAATTAGAAGTAGGATACATGCAGCCTATACAAGCATACTATACAATACTAACAGTGTTTAAAAACCGAGATATAAACTGCAAATATAAAACCATACTCTACAAAACTTTGATAAGACCGATATTAACATATGGATGAGAAAAATGGGCTTTTACTGGAGTGGTTATAAAGCAAATAGACATATTTCAAAGGAAAGTGTTAAGAAGAATATATGGACCAACTAAAGAAGGAGATCAGTGGAGGAAAAGATACAATGCGGAAATATACGAATTATACGATGACATTGCAATATCGAACTATGTGCGAATAAAAAGACTACAGTGGGAGGGACATGTAAGAATGAAAGACCAAAGAATACCAAATAAAATGATAAGTGCAAGGTTCGAAGGAAGTGCGTGGGTGGAGAAGGATAGCACAGGAGAGAGAAGAATGGAAGGCAAGGATTGAGGAGGCGAAGGATCGACTACGGTCCAAGGAGCCGGATAAGTAAGTAAGTATGTAAATCGATGCTCCTTGAACTAAAAGTTCTTTAGAAACCTTCTGGGAGTTAGTGACATTGTGTTTATGCGAATGAAATTAGTGACAGGTCTCAACTTCCTCAGCTATTTCATTGTCTGAATAGGTTGGTTGAACCCTCCGAAAAATTACTGAGACAAGAAGTAATTTTTATGGCAGCCGCGTGCTAGCTGTTCCTGACGTTGATTCAGTGAACTTTGTAAGTGAAGCTTTTTGTCCGAAAATATCGAAACTGAACATCTTTGGGATGGTTAAGAAGCTAGAATTTTCGGTTTTGATAATCCAGCCATTTCATGAAATGCTAGGCTCTTGGTAGATATGGTGATATGTTGAAAATCATGCTTCGAAAATGGGAATTTTTTGGTCGAAGCTTGATAGTAAATAAAATTATTTGGGTTTAAAAGACCTCACTACGCTATGCGTGTGTGTGAGAGCTTTCATATTTTTAAAGATACTGGGTGACAAGCAATTATAAAAAATTTGAAAAGCGTCTCCAATAATTCTTGTAAAGGTACATCAAATAAACTACTTGACATTGTTTATTTCAGCTGAGAAATTAGAATACCCGTAATGGCGTAGGCGTATGACGTCATCCATTACATGTATTCTAATTTCTCGGCTAAAATAAACAATGTCAAAATATCAGGTAGTTCGTTAGATACACATTTACAAGTATTATTGGGGCCGCTTTCCAAAATTTCGTTATTGTTTGTCATTTATCCTGTATCTTTAAAAATATAAACTCTCTCTCTCTCTCTCTCTCTGTGTGTGTGTGTGTGTGTGTGTGTGTTACACATGCACAGCGTAGGTACTGAGGTCTCTTAATGAGATCTAGATTGTCTGATTCTACTATTTATTGGTTATTTCTATCACAGAATCAGATGTTCATTATACGATCAGTATTGGATAACTAGGGTGCTTCTATTTACCGATTTAACTTATCTTGTGGATGATAAAATTAGTTGCTTTTGTAAACATTAGTATATTTATCTGGAAATTACATATTACAATTGAACAATTCAATTCATAACTGGAATTTTATAACTCAGTGTTATTTTCTTTCAAAATCCAATATTAAAATCCTGCAATATGCTTCCGGCACTGGAGCTGAAAGACGGAACTGGTTTCGAATAACAATGTCGTTGGCTAAAGAACATCACATCTCAATGTGACATGCATTTTAAAAAGCATGTGGGTATTTGATTTCTTTGTGACCTCTCTTCAGTGCACACTCACACACACATATATACAAGAACACACAAAGGAAGAAGGGACAGAGAGAAAGAGATACAAACAGAATCTGCGCATGTGCAAGGACAGAATGCATGTTTCACAGGAAAGTAGATTAAAGCATAGTGAGGAAAAAAACCAATCTTACATCTGAAGGAGGAGTAGTGGAAAACTAGGTGGGGGGAGGGAGAAAGGTCCTCTCTAAATTCCCTTTCGACCATCAGCCTCTTAAACTCCCAACGTTTCGTTTTAAATGAGTCTCCTTTCGGTTAAAAAAATCTCGTACGGGGAAGGGGGAGGGGGGGGGAAGAAAGATGCATGGATTCCAATCCGCAGCTCTGAACTCAGATCGACTTGTCGAAGGAAAGAATCCGATAAAACGTGATTGGTTGGCTGCAATTCTTCTATTCTTCTTCTCTATCATCATTTGCTTTTTTTCCTTCTCTTATTCTGTCGAGATTTTCGCATTTCTTCTTCGTACTTCCTTTCTCCTCAAATCTACTATCTAAAAACGTTTCTCACGTTACACAGCATTCTTAAAAGACTTGTTTCTTCACATACTCTTTACACCTCAAATACAACATTTTCCCCGTTAATATAATTTTAATGTTTTAAGGCAAACAGTACCTTTCAAAAGTAAAATGTACTGCCACAGTTTCTTCAATATTGCTTCAGAATCTTCTACGGTTGTTAGACGCTTTTTTAAAGGTTGTTTCCATTTCTGAAAATAAAAAAGTGACTTCCGCAAGTAATTTTCATACATTACTTAAAATATGAGTGCCTAAAAGGCCTGAAAAAAGTCGGACAAAATAGGCTGCAACGAAATTTCCACTAACGGTACTCACGTAAATGAGAAATCTTTCACTCTCCCAAGAATATTTAAAGAAAGAACTAAAAAAAACTCGATATCTTTGTTTTACGGTTTCTTTGGTAAACGATACGAACAAATTGCAGAATATGTTTTTTATTGAACATATCTAAAAATCGCGAATAATTTAGGTTAAATAATTAGTGGGAAAGCATAATCTTGCAAAGAAGTAGTAGGCCCGAAGAAGCTTCACAATACAGTAAAGTCCTAGTTGATTCTCGAAATTGTGTCAATGTCCCTAGAGAGCAAGGCTACTAATTAACAATTATTCAGCCGCACTGGTAGCTGAAAATGATTTTGACGTGTTAAAGACGAGATCTACAACCTTTTAACTGCTAAATTCGCCTTATACGACAAAGAAAGTTAGACGATCTATCTCGGAACTGAAATGAACAAACTGAACCAGAGTATTTCCAATATCAAAGCAAATATTTTCGGAACTAAACCAAACTTAAATGAAATAAATATCTTAGTTCTGAAAGAAATTGCTTGGGAATTTCATCGAAACAATTTAGAATGATAAATAATTCTTTCGTAAATATTTAAAGAAGTTCTGCGATTAAACTGTTTGCGGATCGCATGGTGACTTTCTCTCTTAAGTGACACAATATTCTGTTTATTAACGCCATCTGCAGTCTACCATGAATACTCTCTAGAAATAGGTTTTATGTTTAAAAAGCTATGAAGTCTTTATGCTGCGACAAAAATATTTTTATTTTTAGCGAAGGCTCAAATCTGTCATAAGGAAATATGTAAAATGTACATTCTCAAATTAATTTTATCAACTAAGTTTAGTTTTCAAATCAACATGGAGTTATTACAGTACATGGCAACGCATTATGATTACAGTTATTCAGAATAGCAATATATTAACAAATCATATACAAATTATCATCGATTAAAAAAAAAACACGCGAAGTGCCTTACGTATGGACCTTGCGATATCCTTCACATATTCGCTGTAACAGCTTCCATAGTATCAGGGTTGGTTGTTTTAAACTATGGATGGTATCGAGACGAGACGAGACTGACATAAGTCTCGTTCTCGTCTCGAATTTTTGAAGACAGTCTTGGTGTCATCTCGACCTGAAAATTCCGGTCTTGGTCTTGGGCTAGTCCTGAAAATTCCGGTCTTGGTCTTGGTCTCGAGTGTCTCGAAAGACGATAGACTTTAAAAGTTGCCGTCTTTTGACTCATTTGAAATTGGTACGCAGGTTTTCCTATTTCAGTACGAGAACAAGAATATGAATATGATATTAACATAGTTCGTTATATTGATAATTTTTGGGTTTTGATTAGAAACTATACTCTGAAACAGAGATAAAACATTACGTTTTTAAACTAATAAAAATATTTAGTTACCAGATGCAGAATAGCAATAAATGGGAAAGATGAAAATATTTCTATTATGGAAACGGACCCATATTATACCACACATGAAATTGGTATATGTAATATTAAAGTTTCGCTAATTCTAAATTACATTTATATTGAATGAATAACTGTTACGTTAAGAATTAAAAATACATTTGAGTTGAAAATTTCTACCAGAGAAATAAATGTATCTACAGTGTGTGACAAAAATTTTAGTTATTGCAAACTTTTGTACAGGAAATAATTACATACAAAGAAAATGAAAATACAATTTACTGAACTCCACACGAATTAATTTGTTTAAAATACTGCCCTTGACTCTTTTAAACAATCAATTCACATGATCAAAGGTATGACTATAGGTTCACCACACATTAAAGTAAAAAGAAAATAGTGAAGTTTGTTTCCGGTAGGCGCTACTTTCAAGTGACATCGTATTTCGAATCTTATAAACTAGAATAAGCACTGGTATTTGAAATAAGCCGTATTATCAGATTAAAATGTCATTCTAACAATCCTAACAAAACATAACTTCATAGATAAAAAATAACTTTACTATATCTAAGGCATACTATGTACTCCCTTATATCCTCTCTATGTCCTTCTGTCGACAACTTTCAAATAAGGTACTACAAGGGCTACGAAGATAGTTGAAGTGTCTTTGGAAAGCTATCGCTGAAACGAGTTCAAACCCGTATAGATCATCCAGGTTGGATCAGAGTATGGGTAAGTCTGGAGATGAGGGTATCACCTCCACCTAAGTGACCACGTAACTTTCAACTAAGGAGGTAATAGGACTACGAAGATGCTTAAGTTGTTGTTGCTAAGGTATCAACGAGACGAGCGCAAAACCGTACAGATCATTTAGATTGCATGAGTGAGTTCTGAGAAATGGGGTATCCATTTCCCCCTAGTAATTGCCAACTCAGGAGCTACTAGGACTACAAAGTTTGTTGTGTTGATGTCGTTAAAAAGGTTTCGGTGAGGCGAGTTTGAGCCTGAAACTGTATAGGTCATCCAAATAGGACGCCCGGTGCTGCAGCCTAGTGGTAACATATGTGCAGTCTCCTGACTGAGCTCCAACTTACTTGTTTCCTTATACGTAGAAAAGAATTTTTTTAAAGAATGTTAGATTAACTCCATCTTTTCTAAAGTACCGGTTAGTATTGGAAAATCTTTCCACCTTTTTCTAAAAGTAAATGGTGTAAGAAAAGACCTAGATTTGAATTTAGACAGTCTGACTTCGAGACGCTTTACAGTCTTTACGGGATCAGTCTAGTAGAATGGGAAAGTGTCAACACAAGTAAAAGTCTATCAGCAGAAAGAAAGAATGGGAATAAAAGTTGCAGAAGAAAATAAATTTATGTATTTACCCATCCTCGATTCAATCTCCAACACATTTATATTATTGTTGAAAGACAACAGGAATAGTTCGATATTGATATCTTGATTACTTATGTGACGTTTAGAAATATTTTTTGAACTACAACGTGTTAACTAAAATGTATTAAAAGGAAACTAATTCCCATAAAACTCCTTCTATTATAAAACATCATAAACAAAAATATCAAATTAATATTATCGACATTCATGAAAAAATGCTTTTAGTCTCGATCGAGACGAGAGTCTCGACAGATAAACCTCTCTCTCGTCTCGAGGGATGTCTCGGTCTTGATCTCCTCTCGAGTAAGTCTCGATGCATAGTGCCTCGTTCTCGTCTCGATTCCTATACCCTAGTCTCGGTCCTGATCTCGAATTGGAGACGAGACCGAGACGAGATCAAGACCAGTATCGGTATTATGCCTAGTTTAAACCAAGGTGGTTTAAACCAAAAAATTACAAGCAAAAATGCCACAAATAGTGTGAACTTCACGGTGACCAGTCCACATATTAAACCATCTGCGTTAATTTTATGTTATTTTTGCCTTGTAATCAAGGGGTTCCGGGTTTGCTTATGTATATGTATGGATGATTCTGAGGCAGACTGAACTCAAATAATTCGTACTATCTTTATTCACTTCTTTTATTGATATGCAAACTAAATCGCTGTATTTCTGACTCAGTGAAGTAGCTTGGACTAAATTAGATCTGTACTCTGTAGTCTTTTGAAATTGTCCATTTATTTTAATAATGAGTATAACTCTGTACAGTGATTTCACTTGCGCAGTTGTGTATCTTTTTGTTCTTCTGAAGTGACTCGCAATAATTATATCCACAAGTATGCAAGATCAGTACAACGTATTTCTATCAGGTGTCCTCCGTGGATGAGTCGGTAGACTCATCGCATTTGTTCTCAAGAGGTCCACGTGTAGGATAATTTCTCCTACACTTGTGGATGGTGATTGTATTTGGAAGGGAATAAAGGAATGGTATCCGACGTTATTATGTGATGGATGTGTCTTCAATTTTCATCAAGAACAATTCCATGCATGTAAAAATACAAGAAGATCACTTTTACGTAGTCGTGCAGTAAATCATATTTTAATGGAGGAACGAGTAAGAGGCATATTTGAACAATATAGTGTACACCATCAGAATCCATATGAACAGAGAAGGAGAATATTCGAATCAATGAATTATACGGTAATCAATTAATCCGAAGAAATAAAAAAAATCACTTGTTACAAAAAGATTTCTATCATCTGTAAAGTAAAACCAAAGGGTTATTTATTTAAGAAAGCAAGAATTATTGTTTTAAGGAAAATAAAATATTTTGTATATATCCCTTTTATTTAATGTTGTATAATTATGTTATTCATTTTTTGCATTTTCTTTTAACCCCAAGTTAGTCATTAGTAACATTAATTCTCCGTCCCAAGTTAGGAATGAGAGAAATTGTTTCAAGTCTCTTAATTATTATTATCTTCCGAAGGTGAACGTAAGTATGATGAATGAGAGTGAAATTAATATTAATAGGTTTTAGTTATATACATCTAAGAATATTGAAATATACTTTTTTCTAAAATTACAACTAAATATTATAGATCATTTTAAGAAAGTTTGATTATTTACTAAGTTATTCTTAAAAGTTTGAAAACCAAGTTTTATTTTGTGAAATTAAAATTTCAAGTTTAGTAAAGAGTAAATAATTTCCATTTAATCAAAATTTTATTTTGCATATTTTCTTTCTGTAACCTAGTTAATTTTACTTTAACAAAGTTTTTAATTTTTACGAACTATTTTAAAACTAAATTTTAAAAAACAAAGTTTTACTTTTGTTAAATTAATTTATAACTTATTGATTATACTTAAGCAAATCCTAATATAACATATTTTCTTTTCATCAATGAAATTTTAACAAAGTTATTTATTTTGCACTTAAAGTTTATGAAAGTAATTTTATTTGAATTTTTATCTAAGTTAATAATTAGAAAATATTTTAGTTAAACAAAAGTTTAATTTTTAAAAAAGTATAATGTTAAACAAAAAAAGTTTTTAAATTATTTTTACTTCAAGAAAATTATTTACTTCAACGAAAGCAAAAATTTTGTTTTAAATCATTTTTATTTCTGTAAGTTATTTTTTACTTAAAAGTATTTTTACTTAAAACATTTCCTTTAAAATAGAAGTATTCCAACTTTAATATATTAAAAAAATAAAGTATCATTCAATTTTTTCTGAAAAAAAAACAACTAATTCACATATTTTATCTCTAAATACTTTTTTCTTAAAGTATCATTTCATGGATAAATAAGAAATCAGGTTCTATATAATATTTACAAATTTATTTCATACTTGTAATGTAGTAGTATAATACTATATGTACGATAACAAAATTAGAATTTTATCTTGAACAAATCTTCACAACTTTTGAACTCGAAGTTTAACCCCTGAAGTTGCACACAGTTTCTTACAGCGTAACCGTTCAGTTGCTTAGGTATACGGTAAGTACAACACTTCACATTGACATTAAAATTTAATGAAGTAAGCGAAGGATAACCTTCATCATTGACATCTTTTACATTTTTTCGTTGAAACAATTTTTGAATCCATTACAGATTTCAGTACCTTTACAAAGGAATACTGCATCAACTTCGCAGAGTTGTGCAATTATTCTTCGAATATGAGTTATACTATAACCATTTAAAGTATCCCATGATAATCCGTGAAAAATTTCAGTTGACTATTCACAGTGTTTTCGATTGCCTATTGCTAATTCTACCATTTCACATGGAAGGTTTACCATACAATGAAACGTAAACGTAGCATCACTTAAAATTATTATTGTCTCCCATCTAAATGCTCAGAAAATTTTTCTTTGAAAAATTAGAACATGTTAAAAACATTGGATGACATTTTAAAACCTTGCATATCAATAATATATTCTCTTGAACAAAGTAAAGTTTTTACTGGAAAAAATTGCTGTTCAATAATAGTTGGAATTAGTTGTGCAATATAATCTATATCTTGAAAAAGAATTATACAGTTCTTAAATAAACATTCACTGAAATGATTAAATGTCCTTGTTTCTTAAAATGTAATAACAATAATCGGCAAATGTTTTTAAATGTTTTCTGATCGTTAACATGACTCATTAAATGTTTTGATATAACAGATCCAGTATTCCACTGATATATACACTGGTGAGTAATGTTTAATGTACATCCACTACAAGGAATTGGATTTTATTGTAAATAAGTTTTAACTGTTTCTAATATGCATGAGTCTAAAACAAGCAAAGCACTTCAAAAAGTACACTCCATCTATCTATCTTTCTTTCTTTCTTTCTTTCACACTAGCAGTTCAAATGACAAAGTCAGTGTTTTCAGGACATATCTTTTGAAATTAGTTTATTTCTTACCTCTTCTATTTACGCTGCAGTATGTTTCGCAATCCACATTCAAAAGTCACTATTCTAAATTCGCCACAATTTTAATGTTTTGCTAAATAAGCATTATATGTATGCATAAAGTTAATAGGTTTAAGCACTGTGTTCCAAGGACGATCATTCATTACGTTCAGCTTCATTCAAGTCCCAACTGAGACAAGCATGCACTAGCTGGTTAGGAATATTGTAGAAACAGGCTGCACAGATTAAAGGGGTAATAAGGCAATTAAAATTGTCTATGGCTTTAATAACATTAATCCCACACTGACAAAACGGAATATTAGGTTTTCCATCACCTTTAGAAGAAACAGTTTTAATAGCATGAGGGTTTTAATTCACCGGAATTTTACACAGTTAGTGAAGATTCATTCTCGAAATCACCATCAGAGAAAAACAAAGTTTGATTCACAAACATTTTCTGCACTATGGGAATCACTTGCAAAGTTTGATTCACTCTGAGAACCACTGTTCACTGTCACTGAAGATCAATAGGACAATCAAAACTAGTAACTAGCAATGAACTAGGAGACCTATTTTCAATATGCACCAAAGCTAAGGTTGCACTTCTGCTTCCTGTACTGGACAACAAAACTGTGTGATGAGTTAGTCTCATCACACCACAGTAATCTTTGCGAAGACATGATAAAATGAGACTGTTTTACCTGTTACTGTTATAAGTCTATTCCTGCAGTTGCTGTTAGGAAACAATCACCTTCTTACTTTTCATTGTCGAATGAAGGGGCAGTTTCACTTTTAGGTGGGGTAAAAGTACCAGTCACATAATAAACTTCACCTTTAAATTAAGGTAATAACAAGACAGCGCGTTCCACTGTTTGCTCTGTAATAATAAATCTGTCTTTTAGTGAACCATATTAAACTTTGGTAACTCACCTTGAACTACGAGTAAAACAAAAATACAACTTTCAGAAGGGGATAGAGGTGAATATGACCAATTACAAACTTTTTTAGTCATCTGCACCAAGTCTGTCCTTTATGATTAGTTCTTCACGTACCACTATTTTGTTTCCCAATAGAAAACGAAGTCCATAATCAAACTTTGCTTTTAACTGATTAGATCCAAGATAAGTATTTACATATGAATTAAATATCTAATCTATATTCTTTGAATATGTCACCGTCAAAATTAAATGATCCCCCTATAAATAAATCTAATTTATTAAAAAATATATAATAAATGTTATCTATCACATCGCGTTCTAAGGCTTTCGCAAGCGACAGAGCGGACAAACGGCAAACGACGGGCGATGGCGAGCGACGACGGCGGTTTCATACCGGGGCGTTGGCGACAACATGGCGGCAAATATAAGAAATCTTCGATTTATTCAGTAATTATTCAAATCAATAATTATTTTCATTAAAATATCAAACAAACCTAGACTTCGACATCTACGAACATTCCCCAATATTCTTCGGTTAAGTCTGTAAAAACAATTTCCAATAGATTTCCGTTAGGAGCAAGGAAGCGTAACTGCCAATGACAGCCCTTGTGGGTAGTGACGTCAGAAAACTCGTCCAATCAGAAGCCGAGAAAAAACGTCAAATTGTCCACATACACTACTCACTGCCACCAAAATTCGTCCACTTGTGCTACCGAAAAGTACCAAATGCTGATCAAGTATGAAATCTAATCTCATATTTTAAGAATTTCTTTCATACCAAAAACGACGAAAAACAAGTATACTACATAGCATGGATAATTTCTGGCCCACGGTACACTTTAATTTCATGACCAAGATAGTGCATAATTCGATATAGATTTGTTAGGGATAGTATTAGATTAGGTATATAAGCCATATTAGTATTTGTAGTTATAGCTACATTCTGTACTATAGCTACATTTATTCTAAAAGTTTGAGCTACGAAGTTAGTTTACAAAATAAACCCTTACGCTAGTCACCTTTCTTGACGGTCCACAGATGTCTCTTATAACTTAGTGTATCGTGATGTTTTTTAAGCTGTCTTCAATATCCCATCTAGAAGAAAGCAGGTTTGTTTTTCTTTTTGTATTTTAAAGTTTTGGTTAGTGTTTGGTCATTGAAAGATAAAAGTTAAGTCATTTAAATAATATTTATATTTGCTTAACAATTCTCAATATATTGTATGTATTGTTTTCCTTTTAGAAATGTTTCTTGAGCAAGTGAAAGTATAAAATGTGTTTTATGGAATCATCAATTGTTTCTTTAGTGTTTATGGCAATGGCGTGTTTGGGCGACGAAGAGATTGCTGCTATTCTTGATGCAAGTGACTGTGTTTTAGGCAGCAGTGATGAGAGTTATGTGTCAGATGATACAGAAGAGAACGATTTTGAACATCATAATGACGAAAGCATTGGATTATCCAAAGGGAACTCATCGCCTGAAGATACTTCAGATGAAGAACCTAGCACTGTTGACAATCGTAATCAATGGACAGACAAAAAAGGAATTACATGGAGTAATATTCCACCAAATCCTTCACAAACAAGAATTCACAACATAATAAGAAGAAAACCAGGTCCAACATAACATGCCAAAGCCAGCACACCAAAAGAAGCTTTCGAATTGCTATTTACACCAGACATCGTCGAAGAATTTAGAATATGTACCAACCTTAAGGGTCGCCGCACTGGGCAACAAAAGAATCGACTGTGCAAGGAAGTAACGAAAGAAGAATTGCTTTCATTTTTTGGATGACTCCTTTCAGCAGGAAAGGAAAAGTGCTGGGATGTGAATGTTTGTGAGTTATTTCTGGAACCTCGGTCAAACTCTACGTATTGTGCTACTATGAGTATGGAAAAATTTGAAGACATCCGACGAATGTTGAAATTTAATGACAAACGAACTCGTAATGCGCCTGAGAAAACTGATATTGTAGCTATTGTCATTTACGTATGGGGAAAATGCATTTCTAACTGCCGACAACTATTCAATCCGAGTGAGTGTGTTACGGTGGACGCACAATTGGTCTCTTTTCGCGGCCGTTGCAGAACAAACCAGGGAAATGCGGTATATAAAGATATTGTGGGTTTGTGATTCCGAAACCTCTTTGGCCATGGATGGGATGATTTACACAGGACACAGCCCTGGTGAAAAAGGTAAACCAAAGTGTGAACGAGAATCGTGAACAAGTTGTGTGGGCCACTTGCAAATACTATGTTGAACATCACAATGGACAACTTTTTTTTACAGACAATGAATAAGCACAGGAACTGTTGACCGTGAACAGCTGTTGGAATGCAACGGCTCAACAAACCAAATATACCTCCAATTATGAAACCCAACAAAGAAAGAGAATTGCGGTCATCTGTTTTGGCATTCATAGATAATATTACTCTTACAAGCTATGTGCCTAAAAAGAACAAGTGCGCTATTGGACTAAGCACAATGCAACATGATTCTAAGATTGATTCCTCCAATGACAAGCGTAAGCCAACAATCATTCTCTACTATATAATAAAACAAAATCGGGTTTGGATAATATGGACAACATGGTTAGAACCTACACTGTAAAACGTCAAACTAGTCGATGGCCTAGAGTTATTTGGTTCAATATGTTAGATATTGCAGCTCTCAACGCGTATATCATATATGCTGCTCTCAACGCTAATTATTACAAAAATGTGGCTTATCAGAGAAGGTTATATCTCTCAAACTTGGTTGACGACCTTGTGAAACCCTACATCACAATCATGAAGTGTGCCCCTGCACTTTAAAGACACATTTTGGTAGTCATGGAAGAATTGACAGCAATGGAAGGCCTAAAACCACAACAGCAAGTAAGAAGAACAAAAGGTCCAACAAATGTCCCACGAACAAGGACAGAAAATCTGGATGCAAAAAGTTTTGCATTAAGTGTGAAAGGTGTGTGTGCAAAAAGCATTCCAAGGCATTTGTTGTTTGCGAAGACTGCGAATATTAAAATAAAGTGGAACACTTGTGCAGAAAATGTTTTCAGATTTTTTAGCATTAACAAAATGTAAAACAAAGAACTCTGTGTTGTACATACGTATATTTTAAAGTGTATTTACGTCACTATTCCCACTGCAATTTAACACAAAACTTGCTACTGTCTTGCAAAATTAATTAATTTTAATGTAGTGTCTATGTTAAACATAAAGAAATCGATAGAATCGCATTGAAGAAATATCTAAAATATACCTAAAATACTAAAATTGAGCATGGGTCAAGGGTTATGGAAATTAAGATAAAAATTATGTTATACACTTAAGGGTTAACGAAATGGGAAGAGTGAGAGAAGTGCAGAACAAAATTGATATTACACATTAAAAAGTTGGAGACCTTGCTTGTCTTATTCTTCCTTAGGTAGAAACATTTAGTACGCCGTCCATTATGTGTTTTAAGTCAATAACATTCTACATAGGTATGTCCATTGCTGCTACACCATACACATATATATTAAATATTACACATATATACATAGGATGTGTGTGTATGTGTGTGCGAGGGCACGTTTATACCATACATGTATGTCAAAACTAAGAGCTACTATTACAGCGAAAGCCTTTTAAACTAATCTATTGCCTCCAGAACATTTTCCTCAATATCCATAGGAATTTTCATAAGCCATTGTGCAAAGGTTTATGAAGATTACAAAAACTCCCCCTTTTCTCTATTTTTTTTTTCTCCTTCGCGTTTAGCTTTTTTTTTTCGGTCCCCAACTTCAACCCATTCTCTTATTTCATACACTTGGATAACTCTCCTGCTCCTTTTCTTCATCGCTTGTTATATCACTTTAAAAAAAAGCACCAAATGGAAATATATATGGTAAAATGCCCGTAAATGTTAGTTCAAGCTTTTTTAAAAAAAAATAAACATTTATTCGGGTAATATAGTACCCGAGAATACATATTATGTGCTGAGGCTTCCTTTTCGACTTTGCAGTGTAACAAAATATTTAATTCGCATTGATTGAGTAGCGTTGTCTTTCACATCTTATGGAAGTCCAAACGGTACTGTCGCTCATGATAAGCTGATTTAGAAACGTAGCGTGACATCCAGAAGCATTGTCACAATGTTACTTTGCAGTTACATTTAGGGTTATAAGACGAAAAATATCACAGGAAGGACATAAAGCAATAAACATGTAATGATTATAAAATTTAAAGGAAATTACCATACAAAACACACATATATATATATAATATTGCCTTTCAATTGTAAATGACGTAAGGTCAATTGTTAATTGAAACCTATCGGCAAGATTAGTAGCCACGTGAAGTAAATTTTGCGTTACTTTATTTTTCTACCTACATAAGTTCATATTTCTAAGTTTCATCATAACACACACATTGTAGAACTTACAAGGAACACGCGCCACGTGTCAGAACCCGATTTTATTCAGGTACAGTGCATATGTAAACCTTCACAGCCAAAATCGTAGGTGCTGTCGTCAACGAATAACGACAGAGGAACCCAAGAAAGATGGAACGTAGAGAGCAAGTAAATCGATTCTCCAGGTCAATTTGTCGTACAGGATTAGAGGTACGTCAAAATTGACGTCATCAGTGGGTTTCTTGGAACATTCCAGCACAGATTGATATGTCACATGACCCACTTACTATTTTAAATTTTTGAAGCATAGTCAATATGGCTGCTTTCAAGATGGTGGTCATTGTCGTCATACCCTCCAGCTTGTATCACCTCCTATTCGTTAATACCCATTTGTTTTCAGTCTATATTAGAGTTTATAAGAGAAAAGACGTTTTCCGTACTCTGTATTCAATTTACTTGCTATCTACGTTCCATCTTTCTCGGGTCCCCATTTGTGTAGTCCTAGTCCATCTTCCATTTGTATAGTCTTAGTTTCAATCTAGAGATTCTAGGTGCACGCTTCCATTGTTTTGGGAAATATGTTTCACATTTAGCAAAATTTGACAACATTTATCACAACCTTTTCAGAAACGGGAAGTCTATATAATAGGAAATACGTATGCACATGGACCCACATAAAGAATTCAAAATCCAGGAAGTGGTGTGCGCACCTACATTACATGACACCAAGAAACGTCGCAGGTGCACCTCTAACACTCAGCCTAAGTTTCTGTGATTTCCTTCAGCCTGATCCAGAGATACCTAAACGCCGTAAATAGGTTTTAAAATGCTATCCTTTCACCGGAACGGAAAAGTAAGTTTGTGAGGTAACCTAGTTATCGTGTACACTGATGGAAAGTAGGTGTATTTAAATGTGGCTTCGAGATGGCAGCAGAGCAGTTCACCGATATTTATTAGTTTAACAACGAAAAAGTTTACAGTAAAAGGTTTTCTATAACTGAAAACTTAGGTACAAACAAGGCAGAATAGCTAGTTTTATATATCTATGTACACGAATACTTCAGATACTTTGATTATGACATTTGAAACTAAGAACTTATTAGAGGAATGGTGAAGTCCAACGTTTTTAATTGTGGAAATGCGAACATAATACACACCACATCTTATCTGGGAAAACCACTGTTGCCATACAGTTTTAGTACCAGTGTTTTTGATCATTCAGCTTTGTGGAGGACTTGTTTGTTTAACACAGGTCGACATCACCAAGAGGACATATTGCTGCCTCTTAGGGGAGCCACAGTGATTATTATCATTCATCATTCTGTTGGTTCTACTATTCATCGCGGCCTATGGCCTTCACTGCTTCCCACAGTTAACAGACATGTCAGACAAACAACGCATAGGACGTCACAATCTTCCACCGACAGTTCCAGGTCCACCTGCATATGTAGATCCTCCTCATTATTCCTTAGGCGCCATACCAAAACAGAAACGGAACATCGACCAAAATCCATCATCCTCAGACACCAAATCAGGACGAATCACATCAGCATCACCACCGCCAAAGAAGACTCATACGATTAGCGACTATGAATCCGATAATGAATTCATGGACATCATTGACCAAACTGAACCAGCGAACACTCATCAGACCACTTCCTACCCATTTCTACTAACTGGATATGATTCAAAATTTCAAACTCCCAAGATGCTACTAAATCAATTTCTAAAATATGTACCTCGTCAAGCTATCTCAAGACTAATACCAACCAGAAACGGCATCATTATACAATCTTCTGACCAACAACTCGCAGCAAAAATCCGTAATAAACACAGCTTCCAGATCTTTGGTCAAACTGCAAAACTTACTCGCCTAGAGGATAAACCACTGAAACATCCACCACCCCCACGAAGATCACCCATGCTATCTGTTGTGATTCGTGGTGTGGATCCGACGATAACTGACGAGGAGGCAGAAAAAGAACTACAAGCTGAGGGTCACATACTCACTAAATGTTTACGCATCAAAACAAAGACAGGGATTGCCAGTTATATGATTCGAGTACTCACAAATCATCAAGAGACAATCAACGACTTACTAACCACAGGCGCATACATCTACAAAAGACGTTACAGAGTTGAACCATCTCACTCTCCGCCTCCATTACCTGTCCGTTGTGAACGTTGCCAGATCTACAATTCACACCATACTTCTGCTTGTCCTAACAATCCAACCTGTGCCTACTGTACTGGACCACATAACACCAAGGACTGTAGTAATCTTCAACAACCTCCCAAATGTAACACCTGTGGAGAAAAGCACCCTACTTTCAGTTACAAATGTAAAGGCCGCCCAGAACCAAACCCTGCTAACCCTGGACTTGTTGTACCTATCCGTCTTCCCGAAAACAAACCTCCGACTACACCCGTTACATCTATGTCACAACCCATCACAGTTGCTCAGTTCCTGACTTTCATCACTGTTGCACTCCAAAACCTCTACCCCTTCCAACGTCCAGACGTACTACAACACCTACAATTCGCCGCCCGTACTGTTCTCCATACTAACCTCTTCGCCACCTATTCTGGTCCATATGTTCATATTCATACCAACCCACTGGAAACTGAAGTTTGAACTTGAGATTGACAGCTCCTCACTTATCATTCACCACATCATTCATCACCTTTTTCATCAATGTACTAACAGGGCCGCACCTGTCTTAACATTTAGCCCAGAGTAGCCCCTGGGCGAGAAGATTATCATGCATCTGTCCGTCTTAAATGTCTGTGATCTTGTAGTCCACCTCATGCTCATTTCCTCACCCTACCATTACTGATTTCATAACCTTAAATAATGATTATAAGCAAAGCTTATAATGTCATGATTATTAAAATAAAGGATAATAAAATTTTGTTAAATCTCCTAGACCTCCTTACCTTCCGAAAACTACTCCTTTCATCCTACTTCTCTTACCCGAAATAAAGGGCGTACCCCTTTGAAGGGTGCTAGTCCCCTTAAGGAGCTGGCTATAAAAAAACATAATACACATAATAAAATTACGCAAACTTCACGGTCCCAAAAAAGGCAATACTAGAATAATATAAATGCAGAGCCAGATACACTTCCCAAACAAAACAGGGATTATAACATTAACAAGAATCAAGAAAGAGAATCTAATAAGAGCAAACCAAACAAAACTAGTAGTAAATCCAGAGTTTCAGAAGAAATACAATTACTTGAGGAACAGGATGACTACCACTCACAGTGAAGATTCATTTATTTTGCCTGGAGAATCGTCAGAAGAAGAAGCTGAGGAAACAGCAGCAGATATAGACGATACTATTTCAAAAAATCAAGCAGTACAACCTAACCAATCCAATACACAACATCCTCCCCTCCACCTTCTCCCACTCACACAAGCGTTGATCACAACCCATTTATCATTCATCCTATAGTAATCCGTAATTTACAGTATAAATACCTATGGAATCCTACAGCCTTGCATAATCTCATATCCACTCAAATGAAAGTAGCAGGAATGGCAATTACAGGAACTGCAGATAATAACGGCGTTAGATTATTCTGTAGCAGAGAACAGGATCTCAATACCTTTTGGCACAAATTTAAAGATTTTGATTTTGAACCAAATTCCTCTATGGCTCTTTCGTCATTCCCGGAAGATCAATTAACTCATAATGATGACATTCTTACCATCTTCTTTGACAGTATCATTGAAAAAGATGCCGAGGATATTCAAACAGTTGTTCAAACATTAAATGATCAAATGAAATCAAATGATACAGATCAAAGTGAAGATGCACCGTTTCCACAGAACAGCACAAACCAAGATCATGCAATTATAAACGATAAATTCGTTGCAATTATAAAAAAAATATGAAGACGGAGCTAACCAATCCTTTAACATTTGACCAATTCATCAACGAGAACTTGCCGAATGTTGAGCTAACCGTTTTTCAAACAGATAGAAAACGGGGAGTTAAAATTCATTTCAAAAATAAAGAAGGCAAAAAAGCATTTTTAAAGCATTTCAAAAATAGAGATTTCGGTAGGGAAGCTAGCATTATTGAGTTTGATGCAACTCGTAAACCACTACAAAGAGTAAATACAATTACCACCTTCACCTGTGTTATTAAACATATTTCAACAACTCCAGAAGTGAGTGAACTAAAAAAAACTGTTAAAAAACATGCTTCCCATGATCAAACTTTTCACAAAGGTCCCGAAATTAGCTAGCAATTTAATAACAAATGGAATCACTATTGGAAGTTCCAGATATAAGGTAGAAGAATCGCATACAAAAAGCTCGTCCTTTTCCCTGCATAAGGTGTATGGAATATCACGAAGGCCAGCTATATTCAAATCAAACGAACTGCTATAAACGTGGAAAATCACACTTAAGCACTAAATGCAAGATGATACCGAATAAGAATTACTGTGTCACTTGCAAAAAAAAAAGGACACAGAACGGCGGCGGCAGTCTGTCCTCAACGACCGTTACGAGGTAGCATGACAACTTCAAACAAAGTTTTTTAGAACTGGAGACACTTACACTCATATTTCAAATTTATTTAAAGAAGTCCACGCTGAACTTGACAAACCTACTTCAGAACTACACCGGATGGAAATCAAATACCAAGAAATTATACAAGAGTATACGATGAATATACTCAAATGGATGTCATACATAATGAAATTCAACATGTTCAAAATGGCATAAACCAGGCTACAGAAGAGCTTTTCCAGCCATTTCAACATTATAATCAATAGATGGCCGCATCTTTGTGGGACAGGAAACATTCAACAGATATAAAAAACGAACAAAAATGTATAAATACTTTTAAGAAGAACCTCACAGTACAATCATACGCTAACATCTCCAATTTATTCTCATTTCATCACAATGTGCACTACGAAATTGACAAGAAGATGATATTTTCTCATTTCAAAATTGAAACATTAAAAATTTATCAGACAAAAACTTGTCACAGATGAATACTAAAAATAAGTTGAATAGCTAGGACGAGTATCCTGGTTTGTTGCTTGTGCGCGCGTTTGGGCTCAGATGGGAGTCCGGTTGGGGGAATTGCTTATCAATCCAAAATATACTTATATTTTCCCCCACAAAACTTAAATATCAAAGGACGAAAGTGGCCTAGTCTGGCCAGAAGTCCGGCTTCGGTGGCCCTACGGACCCTGGGCATTACTTATTCTCTCTCTGCCAATCTATCTTTTCTCTTAAAATAAATGTATATTATTTACATATATCTGGACACTCAAATTCAAGGAAAGTAAAGAAAAAAATTGAACACCGAAATTGTGCACATTCTGGTAACACTGAACCTATATTATATGCAAATCTACGTCATGTGTAAATATCGGTACTTACATTTCTCATGGAAATTTTTTAAAAAAATCTGAGTAAATAGAGGAAGACATTTTAAATGAACCTGAGTGTACACAAGTCGTTTTCTTAGAATCGCATTGCAAACAGAACGTGAGAAGGAAGGCTAAATAACTCTCGTGTATATCTTTAATATGCTCCTCGCCTTGTCTAACAATTACAATTAGTTAAAAATGCTATTCACTCATTTTATTCTGCAGTACTAATGACGGACATAAAACCCTTTCTCATTACTTCTGTTAGTTCTTCCCATTCTTTTTCCTCACATAGAAACGCCACCGTGCCACGCCCTTCCTCCATTCGCCCATCGATATTTTAGACTGCCCTCAAAGTATCAGTAACACCTGTTTTCCGGTCTTGACACAAATGTTACTGTGTGATCTTAACGACAAGCCTTACTTCTATTAAGAACTTTCTTTTTCGCCTTCCTCTGCTTTCAGGAAGCTATAGTGTGTTCATAAAAAAAATGATTCAACAAAATGTCTACTATATTAAAGAACAAAACAGGTACGGTATATCAGAAGTAGTGGGGGAAAGAATTAGGACAGGCCCGAAAATCCTTGGTCATTTATAAATTTCGGATCATCCTTTGAGATTCAGTAAACGATCACGATTCTAATAGCGGCTAGTACGTCTACACCCGCTCGAATTTTATTTAAGACCTTTAGGCAACTTTGGCCCAGGATGATGATGGGAGAATTGTTGGAGTGAAGTAAATGAGGGGAAACGGGAGAACCCTGAGAAAATCCAGATACACGGTGTTTGTCCACCACAAAGGCCACATGGCATCACCTGGGATCGAACCGAGAACTCCAAACACCAGAGGTAAGCGCTCTACCACTGAGCCAGCGCGGCCCCACCCGCTCGAAGTTTAAAATCGTACAGTCGTTAATATCCCGATGTCCGTTTAGTAGAGAAATACCGTTAAAGAAAAGGGTAACCCGGAGGACAAAGCAGTTTTCAGTTAATTTCTTGCGTTTGAACAGTGTTTCTTTCAGGGGTGACCGGGACTGGAGATGTTATGCCCAAAGCACAATAAATACCTCGCCGAAAATTACCAGTTTAATTATAATCCCCAGACCGGATCACCAGGTCATTCGGTTTAAGTTTCGGACCGGGTCATCTCATTTCATGTTCGGGTCAGGCCGGGTCAACGAAAGTGACCCGGTTTCAGCTCTGTCAGGAATATCAACTTTCGATACCAAAGAGATTTCCTTCTTTGAAGATAAATTTTGAAACAAGCTGCATCTGCTTTTTGGTTCTTCAAACAATAACTCTTTTTTGCAGCATATTTTAAAATTACAATTTTATACCCTCGTAAATCCAGAAGGGATACTACCATATATCACGTTCGTTAAATTCGTCCCATTACCCAAAATGATATAGTTTGTAAAGAGTTTAGTATTTTAATTTGCAATATGGTTGTGGACAAATACAGTATAATCGCTTTATATATAAAATGCAGTAACTTTAGCTTCTATAGAACTGAAAAAAATAGCAGATCTAAGAGAAAAATTAGTTAAAGTTTAATCTATACATTTTATTCACTTTTTTATTCTGAACTCTAAGCCGAAAGGAAGAAGTGAAAACCTCCATTCACTTCATGAAACAAAGCAACGACTCCCCAGGAATTAAAGAAAATACATACACATATAACTGGTATTTCAACTACTAATTATCTTCAATATGTTGAGAGAAATCTAAAAACTCCAGCTCATAGAGGTCCACAGTCTGACAGTGGTTCACTCGCTTATCCTTAAACAAACTAGCAGCTACAAATAATGTCTCCTACAATTACCTTGAAATCGAATATAACCTCGTGACTAAATATACTAAACTCCTGTGCATTTTAGATAATCGGGTTACACGTAACTGAGAATTAATAGAAACTTCAGAATTTGGCCACACATTTATAAGAGTCAGTTCTGAAAGCAGAAATTATGACGGAATAAAGAGTGAACATCAATAGCTAATAACCTCTTAGCAGTAAGAGAAATCTACGAATAAAATAAAAAGAAGCGTTAAATCCAATACGAAGACAATGTCAATATAATGACTTTCTTTTATTTTAGGACTCAGTGACATCTATTACAGAATTTCTGAGTCACGCGGTATCATCACAAAGCAAACTGACCTAGTCAATTTTCTTAAGAGGCTTCTCCAATTCAATGAGGCTTTTCATTTCCAATTGTCATCAAGTATAACGCTTTTTATTGAAGTTGAATCAACTCTGGCAGAACGTTAAGTAAGAATAATAGTTCACATTATTCTCAAATTAGGTCAAACTTCCGCTACAATCAAATAGATTTCAACAAGAAATGTAGTGTGCCACTAGTGATCCTGTTAAACTTAAAAAAAAAAAAAACTCCAAGAGAAGAAAACAAAATCTATTCAGGAACGGTAAATTTTCGTTCAGACTACGGACCGCGAAAGCCTGAGTAACACAGTGTCCGCGGGGAGGGGGGCCGAGGGGGGGGGGGGGGGGCTTTGGGGGCCATGCCTCCCCCAAAGTTGAAGTGGGCCCCCCTTAAGGTGAAGTCGGTTCTCCTATTTCTACAGTATATGGTCATTCGTTTTCCCCTTCTACTAAGCTTATCTCCCATTGGAAAAACTATTTCATTGATAAATTCCTCCCTGAAACTTGTGTGCTACAGTACGTATATAAATTACATCACGTATAATACCTCCTCAGGCCCTCGACTGGTTAAAGAAGTTAATTCGTGCATTGCTTGTGTTGTTTCTGGAATTTCGTCCATAACATCGATAAAGACCATTTAGTTAAAAAGAAAATAAAGAATTAAATAAAAAATGAAAACATATTTTCTGTCGTTTATCCCTCGGAACACCAAGATCGGGAAGGTCGGGTCAAAAATGACCCATACGGTCAAAATATTATTTTTGTCCATTAGTCTTTAAATGGAAGAGTGAAATTCTGTGTACTCCGCATACTGTCAGCAATGTAATCGCTTCATTTGCAAGAATCAGATGACAACAGATACGGCGTGGTTTACATGTGACAGTGAAAGAGGAAGGTAGTTTGATTCTGATAGTTTTATGTGTCGTACTTTATATGTGTAAATAAGTAAGAGACTCATGGTACCTTTATTTTTGTGCAGCCATGAAAATGGTTGCAAGGTTATATGATGTATTCGTTTTTTCTGTATGTTTCAATATTCTGTAGTATCTACTTGAAAAAATACAATAAATAAATACTATACAATGAATACGCCCATACTCTAAAATACCTCGATGTTGAACAAGTACTTTATTTCATTCGAGAAATATACATGCTTCGAAAATGACTCATCTTGACGTTCCGTGAGATGAAATTATCTTGGCGTTCCGAGGGTAAAGGAACATTCATCGTGATTTTGTAATATATAAACATAATTTAAGAAAAATAAATATATACAAGAAAAATAAACGACAAGAAGAACTCACACAAAAGTAGGAGTAGACTTGAACTTGGAAATATATCCTTCAAACTGCTGTTTGGATGCTATTATTATTTACCGTTAATACCGTAATTTTGAGTTTCTAATACAACTTATAGATAGGGCAACTATATACAGCGGGAATAAAAAGTATTTGGACAAGTTCGACAAAGAGGAAATCAGACTATCACCCGTAAAACATGAACCATTTCGAAATCTCTTGCCCTTTTATGATAATTTGGATGCCTTAGATAGAATACTTAAGAAATAACCACTCGATACACCTGGAAGGTAACAGGCAACGAAAGAGTGACGACTACGTACATTCATCGCAAAAAATGGTATTTGAACAACCCAATACTACTCTCGAAATAAATGTTCTAGGTATCCTTTTGTGTACAAGAGCAGTCTACTTAGTGTATTGAAGCAATCCACACGGTGTCAGGCAAGCCAAGCTTATTGGAAAGTCATGCTTTACCGTTAGATACATCGTAAAGTATCGTAAAAAGAGCAATTATTACGGATTATAATCAGTTCTGGCCAACCAAGAAAACTAACTGCCCGGAATGAAACTTACATTCTTCATTCTGTGAACAATACTCAAAGAATTTGTGCTAAAGATTTGGCTACTTCACTCGCCTAGAATATATAAGTTAATATTAGTAATTCATTGAACAACCCAAAATTCTTTTAAACAATTGGGATTTAGAAGATGTGTATGCAGGGTATGAATACTGGCCATTCCATTAGTAATTACACAACCCCAAATCTCAACATACCCTCCAACATTTTTATCAGTTAAAACAATGTTCTGCTTTCTGAAAGCTCCATCCTTCTTTCGCCACACGTCCTGATATCCATCACTACAATACAAGTTAATCTTAGTCTCATCCTAGAAAAACAATAAACCTTTTCCAAAATTCCAGGCACTCATAATGATATTTCTTTCTTGGAAAATTAGAACTTCTTCTTTCTGCTTTCTTCTTATATGTATGTTTTGTTTCTGATTACTCATCCTCTGAATCCCAATTTTATTGTTCACTTCTACACATCTGTAACATTAACTTGCATTTCCTAGGCAAGTGAGGTAACCAAATCTTTAACACTAATTCTTTGAGTTTTGTTCACAAAATGAAGAATGTAGGTTTCATTCCGGGCAGTTAGTTTCCTTAGTTGACCAGAACGAATGCCCAATAATTATTCTGTTTTATGTTTCTTTATGATGTATCTAACGGTAGAGCATGGCTTTCCAACAAGCTTGGCTGTCTCAGTACCTTTTACCTGCAGCACGTACTTTGAAATTAAGTGAGCAGTTCCGATGATGTTCAACTCAATTTGTTCCCCATGCTGCTTCTTTATGGCTTACACGGTGTGGATTGCTTCAATACACCACGCAGAGTGCTCGTGTACACAAGAATTTCTAGAACATTTAAATCGAGAGTAATATGGGGTTTTCCAAATACATTTTAGGCATGAATTTACGTAGTTATCACTCTCTCGTTGCCTGTTGCCTTGCAGGTGTATCGAGTACTAGTTATTTCTATACCATTCTATCTAAGGTATCCAAATTATCATAAAAGAGCAAGGTATTTCGAAATGGGCCACGTTTTGCGTGTGATATGTCTACTTTTCCTCTTTGTTGAACTTGTCCAAATATTTTTTCTTACTGTAGGTAAGACAGATGCTTCTTGAACCATGCCTGTCGAGATCGAGAACCGAGAATTAAAAAAAAAAAAAAAAAAAATCTCCAATAAAGCAGTAGCGCGGCGGAAGGTTGAGCCGGACAGAAAGGGAATCACATTTGGCAACGCTGGATAACTCCTCTGCATAGACTAACATTAGCTGATGTATTTCCTAAGTTTATTTTCTAGTAACAGCAGAAACTTTGTTCTTATTAGTTAGAACATAATATGCTTTAGTGAATTTTTTTAACGTTATAGACATTGTTAAATTCTGTAATAGCTGGGCCTGGGGAAGCCTTCATAATGACTATATGTATGAATATATAATATTTGGCAAAATCTGAATTGGATTTGTATCATATTTGCCTTCTTAGACCCTCACCTGGAAACAAAAAAAAAAAAAAAAAATTTTGAATCCCCCCCCCCCCAAACTTACAGAGAAATCGGCGCCGTTGTCCGCGAGTGCAATTTCTTTCACCGTCAGTGCATATATTTAGTTAAGTGAGGAAATTTAAAACATGAAGTATAATATGAAACATGATATAAAATTATACATATTTTAATTTGCAGTTTGCCACTTCCAAGTTTCATTGAGAGAACAACAACAGGATGGACATTAGATACTCCCCAGAAGAGAAATTACTCCTTTTGAACACTGATTTTGGATCCGATTCCAAAGAAATTCAATCATTCAACTTAATTCAATACTACTGAAAGTAACTAAGTAACTTTAGCTAACCTAACCAAACCTGATCTAATCTTCAGTCTTCTGAACGATGCGGGCAATATCTAACATTCAGCCCATCAAGCATGAGATGACGTGGGCCATATATTGCCAGCATTTCTTGCGAACTTCAGATAGTCACCATTATGACCAGGGAATCTGTCATGGATTCTAGTTTGGGGATGTAAAGAAAAAAATCGCGAGGCTTAGCAGGATTTAGAGTTTTGCAGTGTTTTTATCAGATTTGAACCGTAAAAATTTTTAAGTTGTGATGGTTCGAGAATTTTCGGGGCTCTGTTTGAATCCATAACGGCCATACTCAAGATCTTATTCAGTATGGGATTGTTTATCGCTACCACCTACTTGAAGGATTTCTTGCTTATTTTTATTGCCTGCTTAAAAAAACTGTTTATCGACTTTCAAAATCAAACGGATCTTCAACTGTTCAGAGGAAATTTGAAGAAGTTTCTCTTTTTTTTTTTTTTTTTTTTTTTCAATTCTCTCAATTTTCAACTTTTAAGTGACTTACTTCATATGTTACTATTTAAACCTTTTAAGATTTGAAAGGAATATTGTTTTTTATCAAGAAAGAACTTAAATATATTTTAGTTCAAAATCTGAAACATTAATTTATCAGTGCAGTGTTATATTTTGTCATCTTTTTTCAACGCAAAAAGCAGTATTAAATGAGAGTTTGCAGCATATTCCAAAATAACAAGTTTTATAAATAAGTATCCCCGTAAATTCACAAGCTGTATCACCACCAACGGGTGTCGCTGAATATGTCTCATTACCGTCAACAACATGGTATAGGCCGTCAAGGAGTTGCCTCTATTACGATACCATGGATACAAATACTAGTTTTAACCGGCGTTCTCCGCCCGCAATGAACGTAGCTGATTGCGGTGCATGTAGTGGCTACACGGCCTCTTTGCAGCACATACTACTGAGTAAATGAATATCCCGTGAACGGAATCTTATCATTAGATGATATTAAGAACAGGTTGGAAACACTGACAACTTGGATTGTTGAAGGGTGGGAACTTGTATAGTAATTTTCTGTTGAATAATCTTTATGCAAAGTTTAGTCAGGAAACGTCCAGCGGCATATATTATGAAAGCAAAATAATTTTAAGTAGGTTGGCAACACTGACAACTCCACTGACCCAGACTACCTCTATGACCTGTCCTAGTACCAAATGTATGCAAAATCTGTTGTAAATTAAATTAACACGTGTAGATTTGTACATGTAACACAAAAACTTTCATTTCTCACAATATACATGTAGAAGCCAGACCTCACTTTGTAAAATGTTGGTTTTGTTTCAGGGTGGTCCTGGGTTCGATATCACCGACCGACCATCCTGACGGAGTTTACCAGGACTTCTCCTCAGTGACACCAGGCAATGCGGGCATGTTACCTTCAACTTAGGGCCTTGCTGACTCTCCATCCCGATCTGAGCTAAAGATGCCTAAAGGCCATAAACAGCAATTCTCGAAGGTATCACACACAACAAGGGTATACCGTGTCAGCACAACGATCCCTATTATCGCTTTCGGAATCGGAGAATGTTCTTAATTCAAGTAACTCACCATGTTCGGTCAATGCCAAAATAGGAACCTTGCATCGGGAATCGAACCCGAGATCTATCGTACTGTAGGTGATGGTCACCTTCCACCGGATAGGTATAGTATTTCTAAGGACAAAATCTATAGTTTAAAAGAAATTCTGTAATCACTACGCTCAGTATGCCCGAACAGGAATCAAACGTAGAACCCCATGAATGCATGACGATGAGCGATTCCCTCACCCATCATACGATGATAAAAGTTCCAAATGTGTAGAGATTAAGGTTCGAACAAAAATGTCTTATTTGTTTCAAACATAAAATATACAGTTATTTCAGGGAAGATGACCATCGGGGGAAAGTGCGTACAGTAATGTAATTTCATAACTAGGAAGCTTGATGGCAAACTTGTATGTAGTCAAAGAACTATTCAGTATGATCTCTGAGAGGCTGTAGTGATTGTCTAGCACAGACGAAATTCCTTTTAAACGAAAATACCTCATTTTCTAACGTATAAATAATATCTAGTAGTCAGTAAACAATTAAGGGTCGGCCTACACTCCATGACCGAATAGAAAAGGCACTTGCATTGGGTAGTTCTGACTGACAAGCACTTACTTAAAATGAACTACAAAGAATTGAAATTAATTTTTATTTATGGCTTCTAGGGATCTAACGCTCAGGCCAGAATAGGGGAGGGGAAATGATGCAGGATGGTGTTTGCCAGGGCCTAAGTTGAAGGCACCATCCCGACATCTGCCTAGTGCGACTAAGGGAAAATCCTCTCAGTCAGGATGGTCGGCTGCTGGGATTGAACCCACGATCTCCGGAATGTTACGCCAACGCTCTACCACCGAGCTACAGCGTCTCGATGATATGTCAGATTAAAGAACTATATATCGCGTCTTTATACCACACTTGTCACGTGTCCATTTTTTAAATCGAAAATGGGTTATAAGGTTGATAAAAACCATATCTTTCTTCAAACTCCATCTAACCGAAAAGCATCATTTTTTAAAACATAATTCCCTTCCTTTTAATGGAAATTCCAACCTTCAAACTGCTCACCTGTAAAACCTAAGAAATGGATGGACATGTAACAATTGTGCTCTAAAGACATGGTATTTCCGTTGTGCATTTACATATCCGACAATAATTAGTTGTTAACATTCTGAGAACGAAAAGTTCTCATCAAACCAAGAAAAAAGTTCCTCTGAAGATATGTAAAATAAAGCGTAGTTTCGGAGCTAGTTGTGTTCGAAGTGAACACAGCATCGTCGTAAATGACATCATATCAGCACAAATAATGACGTAAGCAGTGTCGGTTTAGCCAGTTGTGTCCAATAGATGTAATTCAGCAAAGTTTATGATCGGGGGACTGTCACATATAGACGAGTTTTAGCCACGTAAGAATTTCATTGTCAACGAATTAAATGGTAGAGCAAGCATAGATATCCCCTCTAATCTGCATTCGCCAATCATAAACATGGCTTAAATAGGTAAATTAGACACTACTTCAATTTTCATTTGCTAAATCCATACGACTTACGTTATTAGTTGTCGAGATACGACAATGACGATCCCGCCTCTACGTTTTATTTTACATTTTTTTAAAGGAACTTTTTTCTTTGTTTGATGAGAACCTTTCGCTTCTAGAATACTGACAACAAATCTTTATATATCCTGTATATAGCTTCATGAACTTTTGTCAATACAATCATCAATCAATGGTTTCAAATACACTTGTGTAAAATTTTGTTGTTCTGTTTCTTTTAATTACCCCTACAATGGATCCTAGACCGAAATGTGTGGCATCTTCCCTCAATCTACACTATGTTCAATACATTATTACACTATGGTAGTTGGCAACACTAACAGACGATGTACATTTTTATCCCATTTCTCCCAATAATTCCTTCTCTATTGTCCTTTAAAAAGTAAATCTTAAAAAAAAAAATATATCATACACTTCTCAAATGAATTTATTATCATCGAGGTTACGTTACGCAACATCAAGTTATTAGTTCCATCATTTTAAAATTCATTCATTTCCTAGTTGGTCACAGCTCGCCTTTTATATGCATCGAATCATTTGACCTCATCGCATATTACTCATTGGTTGCCAAAATGGAATCCTACTCTTTTCCATACTCAGGTTTCTGCATACAGAGCGAAAATTTCCTATTTCATGTGTCACCTAATAAATCTAGCTTTTGTTCAATCTACCATAAAGGCATTTCCTCGATTCCTTCTTTTTGTTTCAGTTTAAAAAAAAAAAACTCTTGAAAAAAAAGTGTCCTCATTCAGTCAGATATGATTTTCAGAGTCATCTACTGGTCAATTTTGTTAACCACAAATCGCGGTTTTTTTTTCATTTTGTACTCCCTAAATTAACTGGGATAGATATGTTTTTTTTTTAGGTGTAAAGAATAATTGCTTGCATCCGATTCAAACTAATTTATTTCCTAGCAGTTGAGGTTTTCTCATAATTGAGTTAAGTGGTTAGAAATTAGCGAAAAAAAGAAAAAAAGAGAGATTCTTCTGCTAAATCACACAAGTGAACATAGAGTAGGATAGGTTATATTCAGGGTCACACAAACGAAATTGGAACGACACGCAATATAATGAGGGAAAAAAAATCCAAAGTAATTTTCAGCACCTATTGAGTATAATTAAAGCAATTTCTCGTTCCAAAAACAGAAAATTTAATCCTATCTGTTTTCCTATAATTTACTCCTAAATGAAAAAAAAAAACGTAAATTTTTCTTTTTCTGATGCCGTTATATTAAAATCACAGTAAAATTGTATCCTTAACTTCTAACGAAGAGTTCTCAGACGTTGGTAAAGAAAGACGAAAACAAAATCTTGATGAATTAACATTCTATTCAAGTGTCAAGCAAGAAGTCAACGCAGCGACAGAATAATATTCTACTGCTTGATTTACCTATTTAGTGTTATATTTTTGTAAGTTATTTTTAGATAACATTTTATTTTTAAATTTATATTTAAAATGCACCTTAAATATTTTAAATTAGTTTTGTGTAAATTTTTAGTAGGGTAAACTCTGGTATACTCGTCATACAAGTAATCTCGTGATAATTTTTACGAAGCTTGTCACAGGTTTACCTGAAGAAGTAAGGAGTTGACGTTCGACTACTAGATGCCAGCACCACTGTGAGCATCAGTTTCCAGTGTAGAAGGATAAATAAATAAATAAAGGCTAAAGAAAACCAATAAAGATGATTACGACTGTGGAACGTGTGGTGGAAGTTACAATGACGATGTAAACTGTAAAAACTGTACAAAATGGATTGCATGCAAGTTTTGTCATGTGTGGTATCACTGCAGTTGTCAGAAAGTGCCGGATAATCAGATTGTTTTTATGTGTGACGCTTGTGAGTGTGAGAGTGATTCATACTAACACAGTTTTGATATATTATCACTGGCTACATTCATAATCTAGGTTTCTTGTTTCCATTTTATTTTTCATTTGGAAGTGTGATGAAAAATAAAAAAAATCCCTTTCGGTAGGCCTACAGGCTGAGGTAGATCTCGAAGTTTTTTTATTTTCAAAAATTCAAATCTCGCCTTAAATGAGAGCTATCGAGAAACTATTTATTGTTTTGTAGATTATTCATCAAGAGCTGTTCAACGATACCTCACAAGACATATATATACTCGCTTTGTTTCGCTTGGAGCGCTGCCCCCAGACCCCCGTAGGGGGTTCGCCCCCCAACTACAGTGCTTTTGAGAGGATGCGCCTACTTTATCTTAACCAAAATCTCACTGCAGCACCACACCACCATGATATCCATCTGTACCCTCCCACGGGGGGCTGCGCCGCCAAAAGGAAGGTTTGCCCCATTTATTTTGTAGCCTACTCTTGGTCATACACTTTCAAAGAAAATTTCGTTTCTCTACCTTCAATGATTTGGAAATTGGGTTTTTGGGGCGGCCATTTTGGATCCAAGTTGACGACTTTTCGAAAGTTTTCTTATATTGTCGTGACCTACTTGTGATGGTACAAGTTCAAGTAAAATTTCATTTATCCAGCTCAAACGGTGTGCAAAATGGGATTTTGGGCGGTCATTTTGGATCCAAGATGGCGACTTTTCCCAAATGTAATATTTCCTTAAACTACTCGTCATAATGCACCTTTATACCAAATTTCGTATCTCTAGCTCCAACGGTGTGGAAAATTATTTTTTAGGTCCGCCATTTTGGATCCAAGATGGCGTCTTTGGATACATCATGTAATATTTTAGTAGCATACAAATGATAATGTATAGTGTTACAAAATTTTATATTTCTAGCTGCAGCCGTTTAGGCTGTGTATTCTATACAACAATGGGTTCGGCGGCCACTTTGGATATATATATATATATATATATATATATATATATATATATATATATACTCTCATATCGTATCGATCTCAATAGGTATATTTTTCTTCGAAATCTACCTAAAAAATCAAACTGTAAAAAAAATGTCTCTCATTCAATAATTATACGTTAATTTTGTTCATGCATTAAGTCAATAATGTTCTATCAATAGCCGTTAAATAAACTTCATTAATCATTGTCACTATACTAAGAAATTTAACTGGTCTCTGTTAAATCCAAAATTTAACCCTTTAAAACCTAACAGTAAGTCCAATTAAATTTCTACCAAATGGCACATTAGTTTGTTTCATATAAGTTGCATTAGATTCGAAATTGTGAGTTTTTAAATTGTTGTTATTGGGCTGACATCTCACCTGATATTTGTAAAACGCTGTTGCTATTTACAAATCTAGAACATTATGATAAAATGATACAAATATTTGCAGAATTTGAATTTACATTTAATTTTAAGGCTTTTAGATATTTTTGGCTCAGGCCGGATGTATGATGATGGTATGAACTAGTGGAATAAAGAAAGTAGGAGCAAACGGGAGAACCCCAAGAAAACCCACGCAAATGGTGTTTGTCCACCCCAAAGTCCACATGGTATGAGCAGGGATCGAACCGCCGATCTCTAGCGTAAGAGGTGAGCACTCTACCGTCATGGGTGGATTTAGGAGAGATACCCGTGTGGGGGCACGATAGAGATCCTTTGGTTGCAATTTACTTTAAAAGCAATCGTTTAGAATGAAACATTTAAAGTCATTCTGAAATGACTCGGGGGGGAGGGGGGAAGAAATCGCCCATGTCTACCATTGAGCCACCGTGGACTCCAACGTGCTCTAGAATATTCAAAAAGATTACATCAAAATCACTGGATCAATCCGAAAGTTATGCTCAGACAAACATACGAAAATACATGCAAAACAGTTGGACTAGCTAATCCTTGACACCACAGACCTCAGTTCTGGAATCAACGTGAAAATTTACATCAAGAGGCTGTGCGATCAAATTCAGAGGGTAAGATGTAAAATGTTACACTACAACAATTTGTTGTTGCTAGGGATGGTATCGAGACGAGACGAGATTGGCATCAGTCTCGTTCTCGTCTCGGAATTTTAGGACAGTCTTGTCTTGGTCTCGTCTCGCTCTGAAAATTCCGGTCTTGGTCTCGGTCTCGATTGTAAACCTCAGTCTTGTCTCGGTCTCAAGTCTCGACACGTTAGTCTCGAGAGTCTCGAAAGACGATAGACTTTTAAAAGTTGCCGTCCTTTGACTTATTTGAAATGAGTTTGCAGACTTTCGGATCTCAGTACAAGAACAAGAATATTAATATGATATTAACATAGTTTGTTACATTTAATTTGGGGTTTAGATTAGAAATAATATTCTGAAATAGAGAGAAAAACAGTACAACTTTAAAGTAATATACAGCTCTCGTTAGGATATATAGAATACCAATAAATGAGACACACAAAAATATTTCTATCATGGGAACGGATCCATGTTATACCATAAATTGCAAAATTGGTAGACGTACCATTTAAGTTTTGCTATTTCTAAATTATATTTAAAATGACTGAATAACTGTTACTTTAAAAATAAAATTTACGTTTCGATCGAAATTTTTTACCAGATTTATAGAAATAAATAAACGTACAATGTTAAAGACTTTCCGAAACATTCCTGTGTAAAGCTAGGCAACTAACTGTACCCACCTGGGAAGTAATTGGGCTAATAAAGGCATCCGTCATACAGTTCTCAGGAATGTTGAGAGTAAAAAGAAGAAGAAGTAGTCTAAAGAAGATTTGAACATGGGGTCTTTAGTGAAAAATCTAGCGTCGAACTGACAGCTTGAAATTCCCAGTTATAAGAAAACAGTTTTAAAAATATAATAAATAAATGGTGTAAGAAAAGACCCATATTAGGGTTTAAACAGCTTGGCTTCTTGACGTATGCTTTACAGTATCAGTATATCAGAGGCTGATATAAATGGGAGACTGTCAACAGAAGTAAAAGACCGTATGGGGGTGAAAATTCGCAGAAGAAAATAAATGTCTGTATTCATCCGTCCCCGAATCAATCTCCAACACTTTATATTATTTGGCATTGGTTAATGAACTACTTATAAGACTCATAGTCATATTTTAAAACTACAGTAACATGTTAACAAAATTTATCAGAATGAAACTAATTGTCACAAGACTTCTTCTAGTATGGAACAACATCAACAAAAGCATTAAATTAATATTATCGATATTCGTGAAAATAAAGCTTATAGTCTCGAGATGCAAGTCTCAGTCTCGTCTCGAGGGCTAAGTCTCGGTCTTGGTCTCGTCTCGAGTAAGTCTTGATGCATAATGTCTCGTCTCGTCTCGATTCCTGGACCTTACTCTCGGTCTCGGTACCATGCCTAGTTGTTGCAGAAGAACGGATCTATCATCAGCTACCACAAATAAATTAATAATTGGTCAATAGGAAAAAAAACTCCAGCCATCAAGCTACCCCTCCTCCATACTCTCCCGATTTATCTCCCACAAATTGTATTTCCCCAATGTCAAAAGAACTATGAAAGAAAGGTGATACGAGACGATATAGAACAGAGCCTCTTATACTTTCTAGTACCGCGAAAAACGCCAATAGAGAAGAATTGTCATACTAATTTTAAGAATTCAAAAGTTGTAATTATATTCCATTACATATAAAATGATACTTCGATTAAAACTTATTCATGCATAATATTTATTTAAAAAAAAAAGAAAATCTGCAACTATTGAAACGTTAGCTTTTACACAAACGAAAACATCTGAAAAAGCAAGTGGAGAATGTGCTGTTTATTCCGCCTTTTGTGTTCTAAAACAATGAAACCCTTGGTAACTCATAGTAACACACCTTTCAGTCTAAATGGCTTTGACGTCAGAAGGCGAATGGGAGAGCTTCAAACTTTGATCTCTCCTTCCAAATAGGATGCGTGTAACACCTGTGACTAAATGCTTGTCGTCACATTAAGTGTGCATTGTCACCAGCGTAAAAAAAAAGGGCTCATCTTTAGACGAAATCGATTTCGAACCAGCGTTGCTGCTTGTTTGACTAATGAATCAAAGGCAGGATCTAGTCAAATATTACACAGGCTTGTCTAAAAGGTGTCACAAACTGAGACCACTAACCAGAAAATTTATGTTTTACAAAGACAGCTTCTGTTACATGAGCTATAAATTTCACAAGGCGAAATGACTTAGCAAAAAAGAGCTGGTTTCCTAATTGGGTGGTTATGATATCGAATTCCCCGAAATATTATTTTGTTTGCGGTTTTCCATAGTTTTTATTTTTCAATCACACCTGGCAAAATCTGGGATAGTAACTACAGTTAATATAAAAGTCCTTCCGCCATCTCTCCCACTCCATACTCCACAGAGAGAATAAAAAAAGTTATATTTAAATCTTGATGATCGCTTTGTTTTGGTGCAATGTTGTTTCATTAAGATCTTCTTCTTCTATTATTATTATTATTATTATTATTATTATTATTATTATTATTATTATTATTATTATTATTATTATTATTATACAACTTCGTTCAAAGTATGTCTAAGGGACATCTTATTCAGCAACTTAAGAATTTTCTAACTAAACTATGAAACATCTGAGGAGATGTAACTTCGTAAAATGTTAACAAGTTTAACTGAAAATACAATTCTTTTTGAACAAAGAACCGTGGCAACTCCTTTCGTTGAAATACCTGTATTTGAATGTTTATCTGTACTCTCTGTAGTTTTTTTTAGATGCTCTTAATATCTATTGCCTGGTTATGATACTTTATAGTTTTTTTTGTATTTCGGTTTTTCCTTATAAGGAATGCTGACTTCGTTTATTATCGCCTAAGACTGATTAATTAATTGAACTGTTATTAACGTCTTAAACGAGCTGGTAATCTTCTAAGGATGGGACCTACAATATTTGTTAAATTGGATTCCGAACCCACTGCGTTGAATGAATGCCGGCGGGAATTGAACCCGTGACCACTTGTCTCCTTAGATCTCTATTTTCCTTTATTACCAAGTCCGAGCGATTATAAGCAACAGTTTTGTTTGTTATAACTATCTCAGTACAATAAAGTGTTTTTAGACTCAAGAGCAACTTCCAGAATATATATGTAATACGGTGAATGAGTTTGTTTTCCACAGGTAGTCGTATATGAAGGATTTTGTATGTTTGATTGTGTTTGGAACTACATGCTTTGTCAACCAATGTAATATGTAATATGTTTCCCGATGTAATATGTAACATAACTTCTCCAAGAGCTCTTCACGCTCCACATATGTTTACTGTTGATTATTTTATTCTTTTGATGACATGGTAGCTCAGTGAAAGCATGCTTGCCTCGCAAGTGGGGGGAATACTAATGCTGAGTGTATTCCCTAATTTACATCAGTGTAGCGGCACGAAACGAACTTCAGGGTGGTACTTTGACTTAAGACCAGAGCCAATACGCCACCTCCCTCCATTCTTCAACTAACAGTGCAAAGACGTTAATGGCCAGATGAACTGAAGTCTTAAATTTCTCCAAAATTCGTGAAGCGGTTTCAAAATTAAAAACATTCTTCTTGTCATAAACGCATACCGAAATCTAAGATCGAAATAGTTTGCTTACTGAGATTCTTAATGGCCACAAAGCTCAACTCTTTACGTCAATATATGTCAATAAAAAGTATATCAAATATTATCTTATTGTTAGTATTGTCGACTTATGATCAACACAATAACAATGTAACAGTCCTGAGTTCGTCCACTCATCGCGGCACCATTTATATAACAGTCTGTGTAGCCATCTACTGTCCCTGGCACCATTTATGTAACAGTTGGTACCATATACTGTTTCGGGCACAGAACACGAAGTATGGACAATTCGTATTACTTAAAATTACAAGGTCCTGGCTCAGTCTGTACAGCCCTGTATAATGCTGAATTATGAGTTATTCACCTGCTTTTAGCATACTGGTCATCATCAAGAACATATCCACGATCATTTCCCGCTCAAACAGGTTTTAACTATAGTGGGAACCTCCAACGTAAGGGATCATCACCAACTAAGTAAACGCTGAATGAACTTGGAAATAACCAAAGATAGGTTCTAATCCGAGGAGCAATTGCTACTGTATAGGAATATCCCCATAAGGGTATTCGACTACCTCAGGAATTGCCAAGATATCCTGAAAGGCAAAGAATATAAATAAAAAGCTACCTTCCAATACGAAAACGTATGTTATTAGATCTTCTGATTTCCAGTTGCACAATCGTTTGGGTCACGGAAATATATCTCACAACTTTCTACAAGCTGGTAGCATCCATTGCTCCAGAATCAATGAGTAAGTAATGAGTCTTTTTATCTTCTTAATAAAACGATAAAGAATGTTCTTTAACATTAGGTGTTATGCACGTTTACATATATAGTAGACAATGACACTCGTACACACGCATTGACAGAGTTGATGCGCGGGGGACATCTGTTATGCTCGACCGCAGCGATACTCTAGTTCTTCAAACAGACTTTATCATTGTTTCCAGTTTTGTCCACATGTGAGCGGTGGATCACCCGGTTACAACAAAACGTTTGCGACGCCCAATATTTGAACACTTGTAGAGTCCACACACAAGAAGAAAGGACAATAGATAATGGCGACGGTGTAAGGGGTACAAACCAGACCAAATCTTCAAATTCTGGAGCTGAAAGGTTTTGCAAAACGTTACATAAATAGTATATTAATGGTTTCCTACTCTCCTATATTGCAAGTTAATTAAATATACTAATTAGAACTTGAAGATATTGAACTACATATTATATTCCAAAACACACACATATTTATAATATTAAACTTAAGATATATCGATGGGGAATCTCTACCCCTATCGGAAGCCATTAAAAATCATTATAAAAACGTATGTCTTACAACAACAACTGTCCCCGGTCTCCCGTATATCACGAATTTTGTAAATAATCTAGAAAGTGAAAGTTTGCACAGCTCGCCATGAAGACAAATTTATAACAAAGGATCTTGGCAGCCCACTATCAGACCTAAATATGGTACAGATAATTACAACACCAAAAAGACGGTTTAATAAATAATAATTGGTTAAAGTCATTGTGAAGTTATGAAAGCACTATATTGTCTCCAATCTGGTGGGGAAAAGTCGTAGATGGAATTGGGGGCCACGAACCAGTTAACCTATCCTATCTTAAACACTACAACTTGCAGAGAAAACTGCCACCGGTCGCCACTGTAACTGTTACGGAGAAAAAGGCTATGGTATTTACTGATTCATATGTAAAAATAAAATAAGAAATTTCGTTACGTACACTTGTATTCACGGAATAACTTCCTTTTTAGAGAAATCAACAAGCCTCTGCGAACATATTGTATTTCTTTCAGAGATGTAAACAAATCCATGCAGTTCACAAATGAAAGTTTTGAACTGCGCACGCACTTGGAAAAGGAAAAAGAAAAACATTTCTCACAATTTCGGAGAATCAAGATAAAAAGAAAAGAGCGCGAAAAAGTGCAGACAATTTATGGGGTTGAACAGAATTCTACAAATCTGTTTTGCTTTCTCAAATTGAAAAAAGAAAACAGACACACACATACATTTCGCAATACTTTTACCTTATTTCTCAATCTCTCTCTCTCCCCGCTCTCATACAGGAAAAGAGTGGAGAAGGGCGAATACACACACGACAAGAGAAACAAACAATTGGTGGGAAATCTCTCGGGGAATCAAAGAATTCCTGAAATGACACACAGACACAAACAGAACAGAACAGAAAGATAGAAAAGAAAGTCTTGCTCTTTCGCTCACCTACACACAAAGAAACATAGATGTACTTTTGTAGAACAAAAAAAATTTTTTTTTTGCTCGTTACGCACTTGTACGCACTAACTTTGCACAGAAATTTAGTACAAGACTAATTATTTGAGGAACATATTTTTTCAAAACGGCATATGTCAAGTGGGGCAAATTTTTCAGTAGGCGTAAAAAAGCATTTATTTGGGAGGACGAAAACTTTAATTGTGTGAATGATATAGTACTGTAACTAAACAGTGTCCCTAGCTACAATATTAGATAATTTGCACAATCACAGTGTTCGCCCTCCCAGATAAATACATTTTTTACACCTTGTGAAGAATTTGCCCCACTTGACATGTGCCGTTTTGAAAATAAGTTCCTCATATTTTATCAAAGTTGCAGGAATTTCCAGATATTTCTGATCATGCTTTCTTAGGCATTTTTTAAGTGTTTTGCATGAAATGAAACTTAACTAAATGAAACTATCATAGTAGATTAGGTAAGTCAAAGATAGTAAAATTTTGATTGATTGGAATTAATTATTATTTGCAAATGTTAAGAAAGGGGAAATTTTTTACGATTATATGAATTATAGTGATTATTTTATTCGTGGCATCCTAAATAATTCCCAAATAATTAAATGCCAGTAGAGGTTAGGAAAAGAAATGTTATACGTTAATTAGAAAGTCAGTTTAAATAGAAATCAATGTTGTAAAATGGGAGTTCTGGAACACATTTATAATAAGTAGAGCCCGGATTTTAGGCAAAATGCCTATTAGTTTTAGACACTTTTAAAGCATAACTGGATACAAATGTGCACCGATCCCAAGGTTGTGAGCGATCTGAAAGAGATTTTACGTTGCCTTTTTTTGCCTATTTTACCGTATTGCTCTTTTTTTGCCTATTTCATGCTATATTGCCTTTTTTTTGCCTCTTTTGCCTTTTTTTTGCCTCTTTTGTCTTACCGACGGCAAAGCATTTTCTTAAAATTACATTTCTCGCTTCTGTTTCATTTGGTTATTCAGTGCTCTTGTTCTTCCCAAGCCACCACGTATTTAATTACATCAAACCACAGCAACAATTCATGCACCACCTTTAAATTAAAGAACAGGCAATTTGGCAACATTGTATTTCTTATCGGTATCGCAGAAACAACAATGCAACTTACTACATTTCATAAACAAACAAATGCACTTGGTCTCCCGTCGCAATAAGCGATTATCGTCTGTTGACCTTAGGAATAGAGTGAATTCGCCTTCTTAAGCAACTATTTGCAGCCAGTTTTCTTAGGTAATTTGCAGTGCTGAACCGTGCGAAAATGCCTCCTAGGCATAGTGTGCCTTTGAAAACGAAGTTACACCGCTATGTATCTGAATTTGGTAGTGACAATTTTCCTACTGATGGATCGGTTCTTCTGTGTAAAGTGTGTGAGAAAGCTGTGAATCATGGGAAGAAATATTTCATTTCGCAACATGTATCGTCAGAGAAACATAAATTAGCCGTAACAAGGAACATCGGAAAAATGAAAGTACGTCAGCTTCCAGAACTTCTCACAGACCATAGCCGAAAATCCGAGTTTTCTCTGGATTTATGCAAAGCATTTATTGATTCAGGCATACCGCTGTGGAAAGTGGAAAATCAGTCTTTGAGAGCTTTTTTGCACAAGTATACAAAAGAGACAATACCAAGCGAGTCTACGCTGAGAAAAAATTACGTGGACGTGTGTTACAGCAGTACAGTTGACCGTATTCGCGCCGAACTAATTGGGAAGAAGATCTGGATTTCCATAGACGAGAGCACCGACGCCACGGGAAGACACATCGCTAACGTAATTGTTGGCCCATTGGAGCTTGATCAACCACCAAAGTTGTTTCTCTTAACGTCGGAAAACATGGAACGAGTCAACAGCACCACAATCGCCCAGATTTTCACAAACGTTTTGCATTTTCTATGGCCAGACGGAATAACCCATAACAACGTCATCCTGTTCATCTCAGATGCAGCACCATACATGAAAAAGGCTGCAAGGGCCCTGAAAGTTTTATTTCCGTCAATGCTGCATGTTACATGCCTAGTGCACGGTCTTCATAGAATTGCCGAGGAAGTGCGACGCTTGTTTCCTGACGTAGACAAGTTAATTTCCAGTGGAAAGAAAGTGTTCCTGAAGGCCCCCTCGAGAATCCAGAAATTTAAGGACTCGGCACCAGGAATTTCTCTTCCTCCTCAACCAATTCTGACAAGATGGGGCACATGGATTTCTGCATGTGTTTATTATGCAGAGAATTTTGAAGTGTTAGCTGAAATTTTCCAGTCTCTTTCAGAAGAAGAATCCTCTGCTGTAGGAGATGTAAAAAAATTACTAGATTTGGGAACTGTTCGAAGTGACTTGTCATTTATTGCAGCCCATTACAGAATATTGCCAGAAGCCATTACTAAACTTGAGAAATCAGGACAAACCCTTGTGTCTTCTCTGGCTATTTTCCACGAATGTGTCAACGCGATTAATTCTGTTCCTGGCCCTAAAGGAAAGTTAATTACTGAGAAATGTGTGCGTGTTCGTAGTGACAATTCTGATCTTCAGGAACTTGAGAAGATCGGCAAAATCCTAATGGGAGACAATACTGCCACGGTTGAAATGGATCCACTCCTGACAGCATGCTTCAAATACGCCCCTGTAACATCCGTTGACGTCGAGCGGTCCTTTTCAGCAATGAAAAATGTTTTGTCTGACAGAAGACAGTGTTTTACAGCTGACAACTTAAAGAAAATCCTAGTTGTGATGTG